>JAVTVY010048525.1:0-24616 GCA_036873755.1 Hanleya hanleyi | reverse complement strand
GCGTAGCCATTATGAAGATCATGCTGCATATTACAAGGTGCGGAAATTGAGGATTTGCGAGTTTTTATATTCATCTCGCTATATAAGACGTAACCAAATTCAGCGTTCATGTACATTTATTGAGCTTTGTGTTAATCAGGGTGCGCCGAGGGAAAGGGAGCAACCTTTGTGGAATATCAAATACCTGAGGACAAGGGATAATTTAAATAGCAAAGCATACTTCTGCACTCCCGTGAAATCGGTTAATTGATTAGGCGAGATTTACAATTCTTGCTGTTTTTATAAAATCAGCCAGGAAATATCATGTAGTGGTCACAAGTTTCAACTAAATAAACCAGGGGTACACACGATAGGACACCTGGCAGTGACTTCGATATTCCTGGTGATTTGTTACTGCATGTTTAGCTAAATACTTTGCTCTTTTTTATCGTTTTAAGCGCGAAGTCTCGTGATTCCTCGCTCGCCGAATGTCACATACGGACAATAGTATATAAAGCGCATAATTTATATCTATGTGTTTCACGTTTTGCTGTTCATATTTCATCATTACGACCATGGATTAAAGTAGTGTTTTTCATAAATAACTGTGTACTAGGTGTTTCACAATACCTGGACTTTAAGGTCCTGGAATGAAATATCGACAATAGCTTCGAACAAGCAGCACTGGAAATTAGAACACTTTCATAGTGTGAAATGAATCGAGCAATATGGACCAGGCGGTATAGGAATAGACACACAGCAAGCACGTCGTGAATCTTCACAATGTTAGTTTAGTAGATCCATGTAATCTAAATGTTACGTTGTACACTCGCCCCTTAATATGTGTGAATCTCTAACAAAGTTTTGATGTCCTCACATTTGTATCAGTCACAAAAAATAGTTCATCCAAATGGATCTTCAAGAAGTATAGTTTCCTTAAGTATGCACTTATCTATGCTGATCGTGACATGGAGAATGCATCTTCACGGTTCAAATTAAACACACTAATGTTCCGTCACTTCCCCTGACCTAGTTAATGAGATAAATTCGCTTAAATTAAACGCAACAAACCAATGAACGACAGGGACGTAGCCAGGATTTTTTGATGGGTAGTTCGTCTTCGCTTCAGAGTGGCACTCCAAGAGATTCGATGTATGAGAAAACGGAAAACCCTCCTTGTCTATGGGCCTGAAGAGAGAGTGTTTAACGTCGCTTTCAAATCACGACGGCCCAGTCACATTATCTGACTCCGGGCCAACCCGTTCTTGATCTATCCTCTTAGCGCCAAGCTAGGAATATAAATGTTCCATGTTTTGGTATGGCTCTGCCCAGGACCGAACCTTGGGCGTGTCGCTTGCGAGTGCTCTACCGCGAAGCAACCGCAGTGCGGTCCCCACATGTATTAAAGAACATGGTTAAATTATTTATTATCAAGATATGAGGCGGTCTGCTTTGATCTCCAAATAGTTTTAAACGGGAACTCTATGATGCATCTGGGTGCATATTGTGTCGACAAGGAACAATTAAGGTCGCTTTTTATGGATGAATGCGTGACGCGAATCCTTCAGGTGGTGCGGATGCATTTGTTACCATATAAGACGCTTCACGCCATGTGGCACGGATGCATTTTTTACCATATGACGCGTCACGCCATGCCAAACATATAACTGTATAATGGACATCGACACTGCAATAAGATCAGATGACTACCAATTTGGAGACAGAATTTTGCAAAGTGGGTGTCTATAAAAAAATTGAGAGCCGGTAGTGTGACAATTAATATAAGTATTTTTGTGATGAGTGAGTATGAAAGAAGCCAGTTTGAAATAAGACTCTATAGTGCCTTACAAATTAACCATTGGCTTCTTTTCGGCTAATTTCTGCTTTTAGTCAGCTTAGCGAAATTACCGTTACAGAGCGGATAAAAGCACCAAATTTGGCAAGTAGCTTCCTTTATGCTTATTATTCAATTTTAGCCTAGGAGCCCTCCTGAATTTTTCGGGATTTCCAAAATCCAAGATGGCCGATATATATGATAAAGTCTTGGATTATAGGAGACACGACAAGGCCCCATAGTTCCAAAGTAAACATCCTGGGACCATTTAACCTGGTTTAGGGCATGCATAGCAATGCTTCCAATACACTACCATAATTGCATTTACTTTTTACCGCTGGAGGACGAATTTCGAGATATTGGAGTAGTATATAAAGGTGAAATTCCCGCGCACTAAGGCTGAGACTGATGACGTCATGTGGCCGAAGCTGATGTCATTTGCGAATTAAAGGTCACTTCCGGGGCAAAGGTCACTTCCGTTCCGAGGTCACGTCCGGATCAAAGATCACTTCCGGTGGTGATGCAGTCACTTCCTGTACCGGTTGATAATTCACTGGGTCAATGTGAACTGGCTTCCGAATCACGTCGATGTTAATGAAGCAGTTGATCCGCCTGAATTACTGGGAATCTTTGGGAATGTTCGGTCATCTCCGGGAATGTCCTGAGGGTAATTGACCTTAGAGGACAGTCCTATCTTGCCACGTCAATGTTCTAGCCATATATGTTATAGCCTCTCTAGCCAGCGAGAGAAGGAAAATCCCCATACATAGGAATAGACTTCGAGACTGCTGATAGTCCACCGACTGATACCGAAACAGAGACGGCTGAGAGTCTATCTACTGATACGGAGAGCTTGATCTCAGATAGTCAACCTACATCCCATGACCCTGGTGGGAGTAGAACCAGCAATGCGGACACCAAAGGCTGGCACTTTATCCAATTGCTCGCGAGTCAGTATAATAGGAAAGGTTGAAAATACCCTGATACATCTCAAGTACTAGAGGGCGGGTCCCCGACATATACTTCTATGTCCAGCCAAATAGGCCCACTGGGAACCCATCCATGGACATTTTTTCTGTCTCATGCTGTGGAGTAGGATGGAGGTGTCCCGAGGTTATTGGATGAATATCGCTGAAAAAATCTTACTGCGCAAGTGTGGTGCATAGGCAGATGTGGGATGTACCTTTTGGGGTCTAGGTGGACCATCCGTGGTCCCAATGGGTCGTGTGAGGTGATGTGTCATACAGTTCGACTGGTATGTAGTGGAAATGCCGTCCATCTGCGCATGCGCATACACAGGCTTAAAACCGAAGTGTTGAAACTTACTCGTAAAGTGTTGAAATAACCCTTCAAGTGTGTCCACAGGAACAACACTTAAAGAGCAGTCCCTGTGGACACACTTAAAGGGTTATTTCAACACTTTAGGAGTAAGTTTGAACACTTTAGTTTTAAGCGTGCAGAGAATAGTACAAAAGGGACGTTTGATTGGACGTTTTAACCGTAAAATGTCAAATGACCAACTATAGTGTGAAACAGCTCAGTTGTAGCAATATCTGCTTCGAGCTAAAAATAATCGATTTGAATTTGACGAGTAACATTGACTAAATTGAGCAAGAGTTTCGGATGACCCTATGTCTGCAATCTTGAATTCCTGAATTATTTTTCTAGCTGATGATTATAGGAAGAGAGTCAAACTAGGTCCATAAATAGACAGACCGATCTGTATTGTGAATAGACTTGGCTTTGAGAAATTGTTACTTTCAACTCCCATGTAAACACAATTAATACCTTGAATTATACAAGCAAAATGAAAATATGAGTCCCATATGAATCCACGTGGTCATCATTTTGAAGTTAACAATTGTATTCTCAGCTGAAGATTATGCCAACAGAATGTGTTATTCTGCTCAATTTAAACAAGTTTGTACCGTGCGTGAAAATAATACCATGCATTATACGAGTAACATGAAAAAAATTAGGCATTTCCGGATGGTTCCTTGTATTCGCCATTTTGAATTTAACCACCATTTTTAATCTGAAGACAAGCACTTAGATTAAAAATGGACACAAGGTGTGTAGCTATGATGTGAGCTCAAGAATAATGCCTTGATCAATATGAGCAACATGAAAAAGTATGATTTCAAATGGCCCCATATGGCCGCCATTTTGAATTTCATCATAAAATCTCAGGCATATGTAAATAGATTTATTATGGGCGTAAGATGTCAGGCCATGTTCCGAGATCTCTCGGTTCTGATACATTTGAAAAATGAGCCAAGAATATTGCAATGAACTATACGCGCAACATGAAAACGAGTGAATTCAGATGATCCTATATGGCCACCATTTTTAATTTGATCATCAATTCTTAATCTTAGATATATGTAAATAGATTCTAAATGGGTGCAAGATATTCCACTATGGTCAGAGATCTCTCGGTTTCGATAATTTGGGCAATGAGCTAGGAATAATGGCTTGAACTATACGAGCAACATGAAACGTTTGATTTTCAGATGACCCCATATGACCGCCATTCTGAATTTCACCATCAAATATGGATCATAGGGATATGTAAATAGATTCAAAACGGACAGAAGATTTCAGGCTATGCATAGAGAACCCTCGGTTTTGATAAATTTGCCCAGTGAGCTAAGAATAATGCTTTGAACTACTCGAGCAACATGAAAAAGTGTGATTTTCAGAATACCCCAGGTTCGCTATTTTGAATTAAACCCTCATATTTTGAGCTGAAAATTATGCAAACAGATTCTAAATAGATGGAAAGAGTTGGACTTTGATGTGAGATCCACTGATGTTAACAAATTTTCACAATGATCAGAGAATAATGCATATTATATGAACAAACCGTGTGACGGGTAACCCCACATGATCGCCATTTTGAATTAACGCATGATGGTTAATCACTAGAATCATGGAAATGGGCTACAAATTAGCTCAATATAATATTCCATAGTATATTATTCCCTTCCTTCTTGAACCCTACCGCACAAAGAACTAGTTTAGCAAGCATGGGTACCCATTTTGACAAACAATGCCATCAAAAGGTACATTTAGCGTCCTTGGTCGGTAGTCTACATCTGAGTGTAAAGATCATGGCTAAATTCAAAATGGTTGCAATGAGGTGCCCTCAGAAAGTAGCATTTGTCATTGTTTTCCGTCCATTATTTATTACATTCTTGCCCACAAGTGCATAAAACTAATTTATTTAGCCTAAATAATCATTCTCCATCGCACTGGTATTTTAAGAGAAAAATCGTTGAATAAACATTGGTGGGAAAATGTCTTCCGACCAGATGACGTCACCGTGATGTCATCATGATGGTCATCTTGATTTTTTAAAAGCATTTTATGGTAGACGTTGGCCAAAGTATATAGTATAGAAAGTTTCAGTCCTCTAGCCCGAGGAGTAACGAAAATAGATAGGTAGTGAACACCCCTCCCCCATCTTCCCAAGAATGCAATTAATAGACTTAAAATACCCCGATTCTGGGTAGGGTTCAGTTGCTGATAATAATTAGCTATAGGTAATGTGTATATTTGTAGCAAATCGGATTCAAACACCTCAGTAAGCCATAATTTGATAGCAATTTGGCCTTCCTAAGACACAGAGAGCAAGAAAATCGATATTTTATCATCTGTGACGGCCATCTTGGATTTTTGTGTTTCATGTGAATTCTATAGGAAAGCCAAGAGGGCTCCTAGGCTGAAAATTATCAGTAGCCCTGAAGGAAGCATCATGCAAAATATGGCGCTTTTATCCGGCCTGTAACGGTAATTTTGAAAAATGACCCTTAGCCACCTGACTATTTCTAGTCTAGGACAACAAATACCTAGTCATACAAGTCAGTCGCTCTAACAAACACGGTACATATAATATATTCAACCGTCGTCCATAAAAGACTTTCCGCGTTAATAATCGATAAACCTATTTCGTATGACAGCACCAGTTTATATAGATCACTACCATAACGGTTTTCGTGTTAGTGTTTATAGCACAGGAACTCGATACAGCCGATGTAGGGGGGGGGGGGCTAAGCAAAGCTCAAGGTGCATAAGCACAGGAGCTGATATGAGGTGAGCAGAGTTCAAGGTGCATAACCTATTATTCATTAGATTGGCACATCGAGAGACACTCCGACATAGACCTACCCCCCCCCCCCCGCCGCATTCTTACTCAGGAATATGAAACGTCCTTGCGAAATGTAACGCTCGTATTTTGTTATCTGCATGCGATATATATCGCCAAATTTGAGAAACTTTTGTGTAGAGGCGCTTGGTGGAATAGCCCGGTTTCATAAGTTTCTGCAACAATGTTTTGTGACGTTGAGTAAAATCGTCACATTTAACACTGGATCTAGCAAATGCTACTAGGAGAGATATGTATACGCCATATGCAGGTTCCACTGGAATATTACAGTCCAGAAAGGGATAGTTTACGATGTGGAAATTGTAATCATCTCTTTTGTCATAAAGTCGACGAGAGAGAATGCACGCTTCATTTTGATAGAGATATAGATTTAAATATGATGTGCCTGTAGAACGTAGAATATAAAGCTAATATCCCCTTTCCTTCCGCTGTCGATACAGTACGGAAGCTCGCCTTATTTTTTACAATAATAACATAACGACCAACTTTGATGCGAGATGCCATTATTTTGAAGAAGTTTAGCTTAAAATTTACCTTTACAACCTCTTTATTTGTGATAGTTGGTCTATTAATGGATCAATGTAATTGAAACATCACATACTATTGCTGCGTCAGTTTATTTCTTATCTTCGCCGAGGTAGAAAGTACAATAATTTAATAATCTTCAGAACGAAAATCGTCCTCTTTCGTACAACACCTGTGCTTTCCTACAAGAGTGAAGCGCTCATAACAAAAACGCTATGATAGTGGTAAGTGTGGAATAATAATCATGCTCTGTAAAGCATGTGCCACTATAGCAAGTATGGGGAACAACTCGTTTTTGCGACACAGAAACAGCAACTCTTGGCACCACTTGGCAACTCTGCACAATTAACCGGTGATTGCATCCATGCAGCTTAAAAATGCCATTCCACGGATTAATGCACCTATGAATACTTGCAATAGCAATATTTCAGCTATATAGCAATAATTAAACAAAGTTATAAGTATTGAAGCTAATAACTTAGTAATCCTATACATTAAATCATACACACATTAAAACTTACGACGTTAAATCTTAATTCTCTCTCTGTCTCCTTAATACTTATGCAACAAACCGATTTCTCTCAAATAACCTAAGATACAGTATTCTTTCACCCGGCTTTAAAGATCTTCTAAAGTAGCTGCTCGATAAGAAGGATCTCTTACAATCTTAAAATCTGTACAGTTGATAAGAATATGTTTCACAGTGAGATCGTCGTGGCATGGAATACATGGACTGGCTCTTCTTCGAGTAAATGTTCGTGAGTTAATCGTGTATGGCCGTTTCTATATCGCCTGATCATGGCTTCATAGAAACGTTTCTGGATGTTCGGATGCGTGTAGCCTACAGTTTGTTATTATTTACGGCACCTCATAAAGACTGAAATAGTTTTCTCACATAAGTACAGATAGAAGGTCTGAAATCGCTATATGGGATTCCAATAGGATCATCCTCATTATCTAGGGCTGCCTTAGCCATTTTATCAGCCTCAGTATTACCTTTGATGCCAACGTGATTAGGCAACCAACAAACACAATATCAATGTGTTGATCAAATCTACAGTCATAAATTGACGAATATTCAAGCTGGTGGGATGAGTTAAGTTCCACTTTTAATCGCTTGAAGGCATGACGGTGAATCTGAGAATATGACATTTTTTTCCTTTTAGTGGACCCAATACCTTCCAAAGCCCGCAGTATGGCTTTTGCTTCTGCAGTGAATATCGAACTTTTAACTGCTAGTCGACAGGTTTTAGTTTTGGATCTACAAGAGTGAAGCGCTCCACAGTTTATCACAAAAAAACATTATGATAATGGTAAGTGTAGAATCGTTTTTGCGAGACTAAATCAGTCACCATTTGACAGCTCTGCAAAATTAGCCGGTGATGGTATGCATGCAGCTTAAAATTGCCAATTCACGGATTACTGCACCTATGAATACTTGCAACGAACAAACTTCATCATCATCACTGATCGTGATGACAACGTGAATAGGCAACCAACAAAACACAATATCAAATCTACAGTCATATATAGCTGACAATATAGCTTTTGCTTCTGCAGTGAATATCGAACTTTTACCTGGTAGCCGACAGGTTTAAGTTTTGGAACTAAAGATAGTAGCACAAGGTACTCTCTTGCCATCTTTAGAATCATCTGCATAAATAGCCTGATGTGATCTGTATTCTTCTCTCAGTAGATCAAATTACTGTGTATACAGGAGCTGGCTAAGGTCTGCCTTTTTATATTTCATTAGTGTAATATCTACTTCTGGTTTAGCTAATTGGCATGGTGGAATTGGTAAGGGCTTATTAGATAAAATTTGACTAATCTTAATACCAGCTGCTACAATGTGTGATTTCATACGAATTTCAAGAGGTGAAATAATGGAGGGTTTCTTTAAATGGAAATCCGCGTACTGACGGTTGAAAACACAGTTATATGCAGGATTCGAGTGATTAAATCGCGGTTTTGTGATATATTGCAGTGATAGTTCAATTCTTCAAATTACAGGCGTCTAGTCCGTCATCCATAATTCAGCCGTCGTCCATTAGAGAATATCCGCGTCCATAATCCAAAGACCTATTCCATATTTTTATATTAGTATTAGCACCAAATTCAAAAAGACAATCATAGTATACATAAACATAGGCTTGTTTCCTGCAAGAGAGAAGCGGTCAACAGTTTTCAATGATGCCGGCAAGACATCATGATGTTCCAAAAATATCAAATCCGTAACGCTGATCAGTAAGTTCTAAAGGAAATTCATCTGCTTCGACATATAAGCTTTCTTTAGGGAATGTTCTGAACGCTCCAAGGCAAAGTCTGATGGAGAATAGGATCTAGCTTTGCCAACTTTGACTTGCTAGCACCGTTGTAAACAATAGAGCCATAATCAAGCTTGAAACAAACAAGTGATCGAAATAAATGGAGAAGTGTTTGCTGATCTCCCCGCTTATAGTTGGCAATTACCTTCAACAAATCAAGAGCTTTCGTGCACTTAGCTTTCAAGCAATTTATATGCGAGAAGAACGTTAATTGGTGGTCAAACAATATTCCTAATAATTTGACCTCTTTTACTAATTTGACCTCAGTTCCATCTATGTAAGTACTGGATCTTTGTGCTGGAAATTCTTTCTGCAAAAAGTGTATACAATTTGTCTTAGCTCTGGAAAATTTGAAGCCTTTTTCTGGACACCATTTCTGAATTGTATTTAGACAAAGTTGTAATGTTCTCTCAATATTGTGTATACCGTTTCCACTGCACGAAATGTTGGAATGGTCTACAAAGAGTGAACCATCAATTGATTTATTCACAACTGCCGCTAAGCTGTTGATCTTGATACTAAACAGAGTAGTAGACAAAATACTGCCATGTGAGACACCGTGATCCTGATCGAAATGATCAGACATGGCTGGACCCAACCGAACTTGGAATTGTCTGTCATTCAAAAAGTTGGATATAAAAATGGGTAAACGGCTAACCTTCCATGCACATTGAGTGCAAGACACTATATCTGTGTTATGTGCCAAGGTAGCTTGTTTTTCTGTAAAGCCCTTCCATCATACGCTAATACATGCTCCCTACCGTCAGCATATTTCTGCCCAGGAATATAACATATAGCATCGGTTGACTGATCAGATTTGACCTCTCTGCGCAGAAGATTAAGAGGCTGAGGCATTTGAGCGTAATTTCTAACAAACTTCCTGCACTACGTGGTCAACTGAAGAAATCTCTAACATGAGGGAGATTCTTGGGGATTTAAAACCCTCAGGTTTGGCTTTGCCATACTTGATGAAATTGTTTGTAATGACATTTGCATACACAGTTCAAATTTTATAATTTGATACAGTATTTATATATAATTGGTATAGCTAGCATATATTAACGATGAAAAGTTGCGAGAAAGCTGTTAGATTAAATTAATATAGCGCAGACAGACGCCCGACGATACTTGTATTTTAGAACAAACAAGGGGAATAACTGTGTTACTCAGCCGGAAGTTCGCGCGCATGTTGTTCTGACGGCGCGCGTATGAATATAGCTAGTGCCTAAAACGAGTGGATATTTGCTTTCGCCGTTTATGCGTACTGTTCCGAGATGAAATACGGATCGATTTGCACAAAGAAGGTAAAGATTTGGTTTGTAGTTTAAGAACAACACCCTCTCAACTAAAATTGCGTGCCAGAATACGTGCGTGAACCGACCGACGACTGAATCTCGTGGTTGTTTCACGCGACGTGTAGATACTACGCTTACGCTGAAGTTTCTGGAACAGGTATTCAAGTTTGATTGAGGAATATATATGTAATTGTTTATTTGTGAAATTTCCAGATTATAATTGTTTTGAAGATATAACAAAAAACATTATCCCCACTTCGTCTATGCTATTTACCATTACTCGTCAGCTTAAACGCTCTCGATATTGGTGTAAGTAGTAGTTGATTTCATCCGTCAAATTATATAACGAAAGATCAGTTTTAAACAAGTATTGAGCGGTTCTCCATTGACAAGGCGTGAAGACCTGTTTGTAACTCGACACACCAATTAAAGCTTTCAGGAGTTCATTTTCGACTGTACCAAACGAGTGACCTTGCGATTGCAATTAAACGAACCGCGTTCTTGATGATTAAATCAGCTGCGAGCCCTGATGATTCCTCTGCAAGAACTTGATGCATTATGTATATCTGTCAATTAAACGGAGGATGTTCAATTATCATTATATCGACATCGCATATGTAATACGACAGGAAGTTAATTTACAACGAAAAATACATTTGCGGGCCGTCATGGAAAGACCGTGCCGTGGTACCAACAATGTTTAGTTCCTCGAGTTATTTTATAACTAATTGCCTTTAACTTCCAAATGCAAATACAACTGGATAACCATTTTGCTTCACCTACAACGCCTCTTCATATTTCTGACCACGTGTTCGAACAGAATACCATGCTTTTCTCAGTCTGAACTTTCTCCATTTAAATTAACCTCTGTCTGGACTCCACTGACCGACTTGTATATCTATTTTAACATACTAGCGGTTTCATTTCGATGAAGCAACCATCAAGGGGAAAACAAAGTTCAGAAACGAGTGTCACATGCGCCTTTAGTCAATAAAAAGCTACATTTAGAAAGAAAAGCCGATTCTATTTTTTTAGTAAATTCGGCTGAAAATCGAGCAAATATGCATTGACTGGTCAGTCGGCTACTATATATTTTCTTCCCCTCCTCCCCCCTTCCCTGCCTTACGCGAACCCCCAAAGCATACACACACACACACACAGATGTGACACCCTCCGTCATCTTCCCCCTCCGGGCTTCCCCATCGCCGTGGTTCTCTCTGGGTACTCCGGCTTCCTCCACCAGTGAAACTGTCTGTCACTTTATGAGCAAAACATTCTTGAGTGTGGCAACAGCCCCCCCCTTAAATTATCTACATAGGCCTGCATTTTACATTTTTTCATAAAGAACCAGGCAGTTGGATAGTGTCAGTGTCAAATGTTAGAAAGTATCGACAAAAATATGACATCGTCCATTGTCTTGGTATTATTTGGGCGAATTTTGAGATAGTTTTCTTCTCCAAATTATGCGTGCATTTACCTCGCACATGTTATTGCATACAACAACAACATGGGCTATATTGACTGCTGCGACATCAATCAATAGCTGCCAAATGCTTTGCGATATACTGAAATAACGAATGGTGTACAATCGTCGTATCTCGACGGCATAAATTGGCAGTAATAAACTTACCAGAAAAACGGCGAAGTTGACATCGTCTTATGCCTATGACCTGGGCAGCCGCCATGTTGAATCTCCCGCTGGAGTACACTCGCCGATTTCTCGTCGATTTCCGCTCCGGACTTTTCTTATTTCTCCTTGTCATTCTTTTGATGTTTTGCATGCACTATAAATTATAATCCAGAAGCGGATTTAACAAATTATTGCTGAACACAAATCCCAACATTTCCCATAAGACATACAAAACAAAATGACTGCCACTTTTGGCGGAAGTCGGCTACCGGAAGTCGGCGAAAACTGAGTTGACCGGCTTACTGAAACTTTGTGGTATGGTATGTGTTATTTCTTACGTACGCATGCATGTTGTGTATAGAGTTCGCTGCGTTCACTATTAGTTATTTTTCCTGTGGTTATCATGGGAACAAGGTGTTTATTCAAAATGCTCAAGGGTGCCAGGTGGGCACCCTTCGGTTTCGTGTTGTGGGACCTATAGCGCTAGGTTCACCCGTCTGACTGCCGGACTATATTTCAGCCAATCAGATCGTTGACTGGGTAGTCAGTAGCTCTTCGTAATAAATGTTCAGATAAAATCCCCTCGATTGATATTGGAAGAAGAACTGAAGCGATAATAGACCATGACAGCTGTGTTTGTACTATTTAAACATACATTAAAAATTAATTATTTGGGGTTTGTTGATTCTCTGAGCCACTTTGGGAATCACACTGATTTTCTGAAAATATTGCGGTTCCATGCCGCAGACTGAAGGGCAAGTGTCCGACTTCTGAGTATAACAGAATAAATCGGAATGCACTGTAATTTTCCTCCAAGCTTTCTATTTACGGCTCAATTGCATTTCGAATTGAAAATGAATTATACAGATTGAAGTTAATATATTCAAATATATATACGGACATTTTCGTAAATACGAAATAAAACAGGGTCGCAAACAATAAGGCCACGCACTGGTGATATTCTTGGCATCGCCCTTTAGGAAACATCATCAATTATGACTGAGACTTGCTATCGTATCAAGAATTCATCAATTTCTCCAATGTGTGTTTTATTGCAGGAATAAGCCACATGGCTCCTCTCCCAATCACATATACAATATACAATACATGAATCAAATCACCGACTGAAATAAAACGACTGGCTTAACAGACAGCTCTACTCTATTTCATTTGAAACATTTGGGGATGTAGCTCAGTGGTAGTGCGTTCGGTTTGCATGTGAAAGGCCTCGGGTTCGATACCCGACGTGTTCAGTTTTATCCACTGAAGCCAAAGCTTGCTGCAACTACCCGTCAGTATTCGTGTGCGACCGAGTACATTCCCCGTGGAATAGAGATTTATAGATATATGTGTCAGGTCCTGTCATCTTCTTTCAAGAATTGCCAGGTCAATAAAAACAACACATTTATTGTAAGACATCGGTCTACCTCGACGCGCTTTGGATTTGGCTGTTCTTTTAATATCACGGAAATATTCAACACGTAATGCTCCTAACAGCCCACAGAGGAGTAGTGGTTGAGGGGAATTACATGTGGACATCAAATTTGATATACGCTAGCCGATAGCCTTGCCCTTCATTGGTTTTCATTGTCTTTTAAATATACTCTTTCAAATCTCAGGTAAACCCACAACCATCAATCTCGCTCGAGTTGAAAATGTAGGATTTTGTGTTACCTTCCTGTCCCTTAAGTGGTGTGTGGGGGGGGGGGACTTGATGTCAGTCTCAAGAGTCAGGACACCTTTAGTTGTAGTTGTGGTAAAATTTATTGTTGTAATAGAAATTATTTTCATTATCAAGTTGGATAGATTCATTTCGTGTACATCTAAAAGATATTAAAGTTGTTTCATACATTTATTCAGAAGATACAGCAAGTAAACATCGCGATCGGATTTATTCAGTGTATCATTCAGAAAGAAAGCCTTTGTATATTATAAAGGTAGATCTGCTGACCCTTAATTCAATTCAAAGATTCACTGCTGACCCTTAATGAAGAAATTAGTACCACGAATGATACCAAACTACTATTTATAAGTGTTCCCAAGGCGTGGCAATTTCACAAATTATAGCCAACTGAGTAATTCGTAAATGGCAATTCACGAAAAGAAAAGGCTGTAGAGATTTAAACGTAGATTTAAACTTGTACTTCATTTTCGGCACATTACAGCTCAATCCCCTATGTGGTTATACTCCCTGCAAAAACACAGTTTAGATGTATGTAATATGTAGATTTTTGTAGAGCAGGAAAAACGCGTGGAACATTCCATGAAAATTTTGGAAGTAGAATGAAAAGAAAACATTTCTGAATACAGGGAAATTATTATGTAGATGATTTGATCACCCCTGGATTTTATAAACTTACCACAAAAAGGTCCATAATAGATAATGTTGGAATTGAAGCCTGATAAAGATGGACAAAAAAGTGGACGGGACAGACAAACGGACGTGGGTCGGACCAATGAAACGTACAAAAGGCACATATACAGGTTACATGCTATACGATTTTATTGGACAGAAGTCTCGGCGGACTGCCTTCAATAGTTCTCAAGACAAGAGTCCTTCTGAAAAGAGGACGGACAGACTTGCGGACAGATGGGGGAGATAACAATACCCCCCAGCCCAATCGGGCTGAGGGGTAAAAATACATATAGGCACGTATGATTTTAGAAGAACCCTCGTGAAAATGTCAACTCTCCACTTGGGACTGGCCGTCCCATCTGCCCATTGATGTGAACGTGAGCGGAGATCAAATACAGAGAACGAGATATTTAATAACTTGTGCCCGTATATTTCAAAGAGGGTGTCAAACTGGGTCCTTCCTTTAAATAACAGGACGATATTATGCTGCTTTCATGCACTAAAATTTGTACACTTTAATTAGTCATCCATCTTGGGGCTTACATTAAATAAACAATCTGAACTGTGATGCTGATAATCGCTTCATTTAATACTCCTTAAAACTGATTTCATGTACCGGGGTTCAATCATAATGTTTTGGTGTTCAAGCGGACAATTTTCACTAAGGCCGTAAAAAAATAACAGGCAGTTAGTGCAGGTGTTGCTTATATCTGATGTCCAGTAAAATCGCCAAAGGTTCAAACCTACACACCCATGTGACCGTCTTTGGCGTTATTGACATTTGAGTGATTTTTCAAGCGTGATATATTAAGAGTATCACAGAGTAAATTTGGTTATTTGTTAGAGTTCAAATTAGTATATACTATACTAAATAAACTATGCGGAGCTAACTTCTAAGTTTTGACAAGTTCCAATGTACACGTCTAATTAAAAAGTATGGCCTTCAGTTATAAATATTTCCCCTTTATAATGTTAATGACAAATTGATTAGCGCCAGAAGCAGATTGCTAGTCAGTGAAGGTAACGCGTTTCTCCATTGGGTCAAGACAATGGTCGACCTAATAATTGTAATACAAAACTAAAAGTTCAATAATAATTACAATAGTTTTATTGGTCATACAAAAATTTGATATTATAAATACCATAATACAATGTTCATGAATTAATATCGTTGACTGTATTATTAAAGAATTGTATAAAAACTGATTTAACCCTGCATTAAAAACCAGAAATAAAACCTTTCTATTAAAAGGAAAAACTCTGGGAAAGCATGGGTGAACAATTATGTGATTTCTATTTTATTTTCCATGCATTTAACCTATACGTCACCATGGATTTGTAAAAAAATTTATGGTACAAATATACACACATCATGGTTTAGGAACTGAAACCTCGTGTCAAACACGTATTACTGGTCACATCATCGCTCCACCTGGGACTGAACATGCCATCCGCCCATTGATGTGAACATACATAGATTAACATAAGCTTGTACAATATGATTCTAATTAAGTATAGTGGATATCCAATATACTCTTGTCTCTAATTCCAATCTTTTCAGATCAGACTGGAATTAGTGATCAAATTTATCAGATAGACAAACGATTACAATAAATATTTCAGTGTATTAGATATAGTATATTCATATCATTTCATTTTTCAAGTTTTATTTAAAGTCAGTGTTTCTAAATGCAAACATTAGCTCAAAGGCTAGTTTTACCGACTAGGATAACGAGATAAATAAGAACATAAAAAGATAAAAACATAAAAGATATACATAGAAATAGATCTGACATGCTATTCAGCAGCATAATAATAAAGATTATTAGTATAAGATGTAACTAATGTGTTGCAAATAAAGGTGTATTATTTAAATCTACATATAAAATTACTAGTTACTGTGACATAGGTTACATGTACAGGATGGGCCACTCCAGTCAATTAGCAACTTTTTAAAAGTCAAAATCAGTAGAAGTTCTAACATCGTTGGGAAGTGAGTTCCAGACATGTGCACCATAGTATTTAAAAGATTTGGGGCCAGTGCGGACCTTCTTGGCATCAGGCAAAGTAAGAATAATGTCACCCTGAAGGTTTTTAAAATTATTTCTAAAATTAAATAAGTCGGTTATATAGACAGGTGCTGAGCCACTAACAGCTTTAAAAACTTCTCGTGCTGAGCACTTTAGTCTATTGACTTCTAGGTTTGACATACCAGTCCTAGATAAAAGATTCTCGTAAGAAGCGTTAAAATCCTGGTGTACAAATTTAAGAGCTCTAAAATTAATCTCTTCCAGTTTCTTCGTATTGATTTTCCCACAAAAATGCGAGACAATTGGACAGTAATTAAAATGAGACAGGATAAAAGTTTTATAAATACAGAGTCTAGACTCTTTGTCTAAATACGGGGACAGCATGTACAAAACATTTAGCTGACGACTAGCATTTTTACATAGATTAGAGATATGTATACTGAAGCTCAATTTGTCATCTATGTTAATGCAAGCAGTCTAACATTTTTCTGGCACTCTAACCATTCATTACCAATTCTCATTTTATTGCCAGAATGTGCTTGGTTTCTATTTGTTAGTAACATGCATTGAAATTTATCGGGGTTGGCTTGAAAATAGTTTAGTCTGAGCCATTGCAGTATCGTTTTACAGTCAATCTCTAACAGTTTCTTAACTTCTTCCAAATTATCAGCAATTACAGAAAAAGAGTTGTCATCTGCATAGTTATAAAGTTTAGAATGTACAATGCATAAGTATATTGGTATTTGGTACTTTTGAAAAATGGTACAGGTTGCCAAGGGGGATAGGTCGTAAAATGATACAGGTTGCCAAAAGGATATCTCGCAAAATAGTACAGGTCACTTTCTCAGAATGGTACAGGTCAGTGTTACAAAGTGGTACTGATATGGCCATGGTGTCGTTGTCAGTCATAGAGGCAAACTGCTAACACTGAATCCCAAGTGCTAATCCCTTAGCTACTCCCTGAGCTAATCCCAATTCCTATCATCTAACATCTACCACCATCCTCTCCCGTCAGCTGACATGATTGGAAGTAACTCTAAAACTAATCCTTCCGCTATAAATAACCATAATCCTAAACTCCATCCTTAGGTGTCTATTCCCTCAAGCACTGTTCTTCAAGTCAGCAATCGACAACAACAACTCGACAACGACCCATATGGTGATGTACCATAACATGGCTTATATCTTATGTAGCACGATGTATTGAGCTGTACGACATCTTTTTTTTCACAATCCATTCCATAGTGTCACAAGTATGCCATATGTCCAATGTTCATTGGAGAGGTTTTAGTATTATGATAAGCAAGTAGACCATTAGCTTTCCCCGATGGCAATCCTGTGGGGACTACAACCCGAAGATAAATAAGGCGAGATCGAAATCTTTGTGTAAGTCAAAAAATCTATACCAGACAATTTTTAATTAAAAGGCGGAAACCAACAAAAGAGGTTTCAAAGATGAAAGACATCAATTATGAGTGGTGATCACAAAGCAAAGATTGTCTTGGATTGCTTCACATTACCTCTTCGGGCTGATACACAGACAAACTTTCACCACTCAGTTCTGTACCCCTCATGAACCATTCATTTCCATGTTGGTAACCTCTAGGTAACCAATTGATACTGCACGGAAATGTTAAGCTTGGTACCGTGAAATCCTGGCTGACCAGTACTGTGTAGTTATCAATCAGTTACCACGTGGCAGTAAATGACATTAACTGATTTTAACCGATTGGTAGCAACCATGATCCCGAATTTGCAGCACTGTACAGTTCCGACTTGAAGGCTACTGGCCAGTTAATGATTTGTAATCAATAGGCTATACCATAACTGAAATGTATGGTAACTGATTGGTGACCATTTGGTAATGTACACTGTTTTCTGATAGGTAACCAAAGGAGACCTTTCCTACCACTACCATGCAGTCATCAAGAGGTATTGTAGGCAAGCAGAAATGGGTTGGAAGCCATTCAGTAACTGAGCAGTAACCAATCAAGGTATACTGATGCGTTACTGCATTGTTACCAATATGTAACCAAGTGTGAAAAATTGGTTTGGTAATATAGCAGTAACTGATTGTACATGTAACTGTCTGGTAGCCAATCAGTGGGTAATTCGTACTAACCGGTCGGTACAGACCAGACAGTTCTGCAGGAGGCCCTTTCCCGCCAGTACTATTCAGTACTCCACCAAACAGTAACCAACCAGGTACGAGGAGGTAATGGTTTGGAGCGGCTTGTCTGTGTATAAGTAAAGTTTTCACTCTTCCTTGGCTCAGTTCACCTAGATGATTGGATCATAATTCCTTTCGTTATGTTAATTATTTGTTCGACTGTTACTGACTGGTCTTTCGTTATGTTAATAATTTGTTCGACTGTTACTGACTGGTCTTTCGTTATGTTAATAATTTGTTCGACTGTTACTGACTAGTCAACAGACCTCATTGGTCCTAAAGTCTAAGTGATTGATTGGTCCACAATTCAGCATATAGGCCAAGCCACTGGTTAGCTGATAGATGTCATCATTGTCCTCTGCTATAGATGCTTAGCTGTCACTTTTCATTTTCAACAATAGGCCACGCCACTGATTAGTTCATAGACGTCATAATTGTCCTAGGTTACAGATGGTTGGCTGTCGCTATTCATTTTCAGCATATAGGTCACGACACTGGTTAGTTGATAGACGTCATCATTGTCCTGGATTTAGATGGTTGGCTGTCGCTATTCATTTTCAGCATATAGGTAACGACACTGGTTAGTTGATAGACGTCATCACTGCCCTACTTTATTTTGGGCTGGCCGTCAAAGATTCATCTTCAGCATATCGTCATGGCACTGTTAGTTGAATGACCTCACCAGTGTCCTCGAATCAGCAAAGTCCTGCAATGTAAAGTTCATCATCATCAATCGTTCTTTGAAACAGTGAACACAAAGTCTTGAAAGTCTTATCAAAATTGACATACAAAATTTACACAATGATCCATTTGTTTGCTGGGGAAACACCACAAATAACTGGACTACAAGGTTGGTGCAAGTCAGAAACTTGAAATATTCCATCTCTCTCTTCCAAGCTATATTTATAATTATCGCATACGTATTTGTCAAGATTAGTAATAAACTTTTATTGTGAGAATGCCCGTTACTATACCTGGTTCCCGGTACTGGTTAGTTGCCTGACTTCATTCTACAGTATTGCCATTGGTTGGTGCAGCCCATCATCATTTGAGGTTCATCTTCAGCATCCCAAACATCCAAAGTTACCAGTTGGTTGGTCCAAAATCATTTTCAACAAAATGGTGACGACACTGGTTAGTTGATAGACGTCATCATCGCCTTAGATTACGGATGGTTGGCTGCTAATGGTTGATTGGTCCACAATTCATCTTCAGCATATAGGTCACGATCCTGGTTAGTTGATCGATGTCAGCATTTCCCTAGATTATGGTTGCCTCGTCCACAATTCATTTTCAGCAAAATGGTGACTGACACTGGATAGTGGATAGACGTCATCATTGACCAAGGTTATGGATGCTTGTCTGACAATTCATCTTCAGCATAGAGGTCATCATACTGGCTAGGTGACAGATGTCATCATTGTCCTAGATTATAGATGGTTGGCTTTCACAATTCCTCTTCAGAATATAAGTCATCCTACTGGTTAACTGATAGATATCATCATTGCCTTATGTTTTGGATGTTTGTCTGACAATTCATCTTCAGCATATAGGTAATCATACTGGATAGTTGATAGAAGTATCATTGTTCTAAGTTATGGATGGTTGGCTGTCACAATTGATCTTCAGCATAGAGGTCATCATAATGGTTTGTTTTCAGCATAGATTTGGTTAGTTAATATATTTCATCATTGCCCTAGGTTATGGTTGGTTGGCTGTCAAACATTCAACTTCAGCACATACGTCATGATACTGGTTAGTTGATAGATGTCATCATTGTCCTCTGTTATGGTTGGTTGGCTGCCAAACATTCATCTTTAGCAGTGTTAGTTGACAGACCTCAGAATTGCCCTCGGATCAGCAAAGTCCTGCAATGCAAAATTAATTATAGTCAATCGATCTTTGGTAACAGCGAACACAAAAAATTCTTGCATAAGTTACTATCATCAGATTTACACAACGGTCCTTTTGTTTGCTGAAAACTAACTGGACAACAAGGTTGGTGCAAGTCAGAAACTTGAAATATCCCATCCCTATATTTCCAAGCTATACTTATAATTATGGCATAGATATTTGTCAAGATTAATAATAAACTATCAATGTGAAAATGGCCTTTACTTTTCTTGGTACTGGTTAGTTACTAGATCCCATTCTGCAAGATAACCATTAGTTGATACATCCCATCATCATCTGAGGTTCATCTTCAGCAAAATGGTTAGTAGATACACCCAAACGTCCAATGTTATCAGCTGGTTGGCCCAGACAATTCATTTTCAGCACCTCGTTGAGGTTGGAATGGTACCGGTTGGTCGACTTCTGGTTGATACGGTCAACATCATTCATTTCTACCTTAACGCCAGTATTAGATGGGGGCAAATCTAAAATACATAACTGGTCTACATATCAGAAAATATAAAAAAATGCAATGTATAGGTTTAACAACTTCTTCACTTTATATTTCTTTCGAAAGCTCATTCAAAAAAAATCATCATAGCTTTTCACAAGTCAGCAAACAGAAAGTGTCAAGATTCGTTTGACCTGAAATAATTAGTATAAAAGATAATTGAAAGGAATAATTGGGTTTTGAATATACATCAAATTTATTAATTTCAGAATTATTCTTTCTCACAAAAATGATTTTCATATACGCAACTTGCTTCGTGGGGCATTAAACTTCACACCACATAGTCTTTCTACATAATTAGAATTCAGATGTTAACAGGGAAAGGATGAGTATTCACTGCTGTTCACCGACGACCGGTCACTAGTGCCATCAACTGTCACTTGATCTGCGCGTTCCCATATGGAGCTTAACAGAGCAACGGTATCCGTCATTATCAGTTTCTATGAAATACGACCAAATATGACCTATTATGCAGATTCCGATATATTTAAAAAATATCTGACGCGTCCCCAGCCGTTTTCATTATCCCTTTTCCCGTCTTTGGTTATTAAGTTTTAGACCCACTTTACTTCGTCAGAGTTTGAAAGGCTGCCCGTAGAAATAAATCCATTATCCTGTCATTAATCATTTGATACAGCTAGAATTTTATCGTGTTTCCTGGAAACTGCCACATGACCTCGAGTGTGGCATTTTCACCAGCAAAGAGGATCAAACTCACGGGGACTTATAATATTACCCATTTTACCAAATCAAGTTATATCAATCTAAAGTCTGCACTTTTACGGGATTTGTATACTCCGATCTGGTGTTCGTGGCGACAGGAACTCACGATGAAAGGGGGTGTGTTCAAATTTTTTGTTCCATGTCTATCTTGAAAATGCTAGGCTTTTGTTTTATCATGCCAGAGCAAAAATTGGCCAATTTTTTAGAGGAATTTCGATGGTGAATCACTAGAAATTTACTGTATTTGGATCTGATGTCAAGTGTCCTGCAAAAAAGGGGCATTTTGTGGATGACGGCTAAATAATGAATGTCGGATCTGACAGAAATAGAGGACGATCATAAGCCAAGCATTAAGGAGCATTGATCGGTAAGATGGGACATCAATTGGGCGCACAGTGGATGGTGACAACTGTTTTTATCTTCTGTTTTCATCGTCTGGACCGCCAGGTCATTTGTTTAGGTTCATTGCAATCTCGTAGTTCCCGAACTTGCCACAACTATTAGTTTGGTATCAATCATCAATACCATCACAGACTGAATTGTCAATCAAGTTATTGTGACCATGAACGACCCACAATAAAATCACATTAAAGAAATATTTTTGTTTTGTTATTACCTTATTAGGTCATTGTTGGGTTTTGAGCACAACTCCTAACCTAATCTAAATATCTATAAAAAAAACTCCTAGAACCTAATCTAAATATCTATAAAAAATCTAAATATCTATAAAAAAACCTTAAGCCTAATCCTTCTGATGGCAGTCGAATTCAAAATCTAGGCACTAATGCTAACTATAAAGCTCACCCCTAATGTCACCTCACATCTATACCTTATCTCTATCTGTTCCCCTATTGGGTACTGGCGAGTGCACTAAACTCAACAATGACCCCATGATGTATTGTGACCAAAAATATTAGATATATAGATTATCTTTCTTCGGAGGACGTTGTGGCAATTCTGTTATTGCTTTACGCTTCAACGCCCTGGTGAAATAGCTCGGAAGCTCTGATTTCCTAGATATTCCATGGAATTGTCACTAATTCATCGAAATGCAGTGACGCCCGTCAACGCCCGTTATTTCGCCTTAACGCCCTATCGGTACGCCTTAACGCCCGTCTCAACGCATTAACGCCCGTCTCAACGCCTTAACGCCATATCTTAACGACTTAACTCCCTATCTTAACGCCCTAACGCGCATAGACCAGTCAATCGACGGGTTGAGGAAGTAACCAATCATTGCAGCCGTAAGGGCATTCACGGCGCGCACAACGCGGCACGTAAAAGCATGTAACAAAATATAGCACTAAATATGACTGATTATGTTCAACATAATCAACGTTGGTCATGATCGCTGAGTGGTTTAAGGCGCCAGTCTTAAGTGCTGGTCCACATATGTGGGACGTGGGTTCGAATCCCACTAATGAAACGCATCTTTCTCGTTATTCTCCCCCATGTTGTAAAACCATTGTACAAATACAGCACTATAGATGCATCATTATGACCACGATATCCAGCCTTGATCCGGATGGCCGAGTGGTCTGTGGCACCGGTCTCATGATCTATGAAATAGTCTACCCCGGGGTATAGGTATCCTCGTCTACACATGCGGGCGTGGGTTCGAATCCCGTTCCTGGCACGCACCATTTTACTGGTCACACGGAGTCATAGGAATGAGAATGTTGTTGTTGAAATAGTGTAGTGTCTCAATTCCGTTTAAACAAAAGTCAAGTGAAGTAATCCAGTTCAGTAGTACAGAAAGCAGAAAATATCAGGGTTAATGTGGAGTATAGGGTGTCATCTTGAAGCTCTCGTGGTGTAGACCACGACGTGAGGGATTCACAGGTCATTTGCGACGTCATTGGTGACGTCATCAGTACGAGTGGTAGCGACATTTTGATTAGTTGACCAATACATATGGGCTGATGAGGGACACGAGTTAATCCCTATATGTACAGACACAACCACCACCACACACCACTACTACCACCACCACACTCCAATACTACCACCAGGAAACACCACCGCCACACACCACCATCACCAGTTATGCCGACATAGTTATATGGAACTATTTCTCAATAGTGCTACCACCACCACCACCTCGTCAGTCCATATGTATTGGTAGACTAATCAAAATTTCCCAACCACCGTACTGATGACGTCACCAATGACGTCGCAAATGACATGGAAATCCCTCACGTCGTGGTCTACACCACGAGAGCTTCAAGAGGACATCATACACTCCATATTAACCCCGATAGTTTCTGCTTTCTATACTACTAAATTACTCCATGATGCATTGTGACCAAAAATATTCGATATATAGATTATCTTCTTCGAAGGACGTTGTGGCAATTCTGAAACCCAGATTATTGCAAAAAGAGATGACAGTTTTTGTTCATCAGAAAGTAAATCAAGTGAGTGACCATTTTTTAATTTGTCTTTAAATTTTGATTCGAAATCTATATTCAGTGTACATCCTAGGTCCAAAACACTTGTAATGTGTGAAACAGGTGACCTGAAAATTTGGGAATTACTGACTTTTGTAGATAGTTGTGTTTTTCACAAACAAAGACATGTTTGCATCAGTCTTTGGGACTGAAACATATATTGATTTTAAACAGTACTTCGACCACGTAAATCATTATATTCTCATATTATATGTCCATTTCTCAATAGTGCTGCCTAGTAACATCATGTAAACCTGAATTGGACCAACTTATGAATAACATCTGTTTTTAGTATGTATGTTCTCAATCACTTCTTCATTTGAACAAAGTATCAGCACTCAAACAGACATGAAAACGTCATTTTGGTCAAACATTTGATGCAACCAGTGACTACAATGGCCTGTGGTTGTTCAGTTTATTACCCCTCGAAATGCTTTTTTTGCGTTAATGTTCGAATTATATTTTACAGCAATCCTTTGAAGAATAATACCGATTCATTTCATATACACAAATGTTTACCTACACCACACATGAATCTGCTGATGAACCAGAACTCCATGTGAGTGACATTTGTCTAGCAGCGTATGTATATACTGAACAACGATATAGAAACTTCCCTTCAGTTAAACCGCTTTTGCATCTGAATCAGAACAGCTGAGAGGTCTTGGGGTCCATTGAGCTGTTTTTCTTTCCTCTTGTTGCCATCCAGGTTTTGTAGGCTCCACTAA
>JAVTVY010048524.1:0-23538 GCA_036873755.1 Hanleya hanleyi | reverse complement strand
CTGAAAACAAAACATGGAAGGGTTTCACCATATATCCTGCAAGCCATACACGCAGAAAACATCTCCATGTAGGCTGGGGCACTCAATAATGAAAAGAAATGCTGTCTATGATTACATGTAAAACATGTTGCATGTGTCCAGGCACAGCTGTCTTATAGGATCCCCTTTTATCAAGTATTGGCACATGCTGCTACAGTGACTGCATGTATCACTTCAGAATATAAAACTTAGGGACTTGGAGCAAGTCTGCTTTCACATATTCACAATTGTATCGAGTCAGGGGCTCTGTCATGTCTGTGTGACATCCTGCGAGTGTGATGCGGACCATGAAGTCACATAACTCAGCGATTGTTTGCGGGTCCGGTAAGCCAGCTGACTTCTCACGAAGGATGGTGAATTTGTGATGGAGCATGGGTAATTATAGTCTTTCAAGTATCTCTCCAGACTGGAGCGCAAAGACTGAAATGAATGCAGCATGTAATCTTCACCAGATGGTTTCTTGATCGTGGTGAAATACTCTGCCAGATAAGGGTCCAGCGTTTTTGGAGGAATTTCCTCTATATTGCGCTGGTCGTTCAAAGGCTTTGACCACAACCAGCTTTCAAAGCTGCCGATAGCTGCAACAATGTTACGAACTGTTTTAACATTCCTGTCTCCCACGTTCTTCACCCGCGTCTTTCGACTTTGGTTGTCAGTGTGTCGTATCTGATGGAATTTCGCTGCCCAGCCCAGATTTTCGTTTGCATCAATATTCACGAACAATGGGTGCTCCCGGCTAGCATTTCCAGTAATAGGCTGGGCTGAAGATGCCAGCGGGTCGGCTTGGACAATGACTGGTCTTCGTGTTGGGGAGACCATCACTGGGGGAAAAAAAAACACAATACCTTATTTACATGTCCATAATTCCCTGTGATACATAACTGTGGAATATTAGGGTTAGAGAGGGTGGAATGCAGAACTCATTCCCGAGGGAACAAACAACAGTTCAGATGGTAACGGCTTTAGTGAAACTTTAGGAGCAGTTGAATTTTTCAAACTGTCGTCCACCCCTCAAATCCTATTACTGCCTGAACAGTTCAGGTTGGCCAAAGGATTACATGTATTTTTTCAAGTGGAGCAGAATCCGGAAACCTATTAATGGAACTCTACATGGAGTTCTGCAGCCCCATGTCTACTGTTCCAGAATGCACTCGTATGTGTCCATTCCGGCATTCCAATGAAGGAGCTCAGAACAGTTCCGATTGGATCAGTCTCAAATTGGCAGTCTGGCCCAAGCTACCATGGGTCACAGGTCTGATACAGCTATTTGCAACTTCAAATATGGAGGGTTCCACTGTTTCCAATATCTCAAAACTTCAGTATTGGATGACGAGAAAATACAATACCATACCATAGTTATGTGTAGGTATAATATAGAGTTTGAGAGAAAAAAACACCATACATATACGTTTAAAAATCTGAAAATATACAGGTTTATTAACAAAGGTAGATGAACTTATTTTGAACCCTGTCATTGTAGTTTACATAGAAACAGTTTTTGTGCAGGTCGAGTTCTGCAAAACAGCATATTTAAAAATATAATCCAGAAAGGTACTGCAATATAATATTACTATTATTATAAATAATGTAAACATTGACATGAATGAAAATATTATAATACATGTAGGTAAGATATTTGTATGAATTATAATTTTTAAGATATCTAAAGATAAGGAGAGAATAACGTCAAGCACACAAACCATATTTGTTGAGTGTCTAATAAACCCTGCTGTATGGCTCCTTCATTTGCTTATACCATGGGGAATAGTTTCATACTATTTACTGATCATAGCCAGTGTAAATATGAATCTGGACTGATGTAAATATGCATCAAATTATTGTAAAACTATTTTAAAACAATTATGCATAAATCTTAATACCTGATGAATTTAACACTAACCTGAGAGTTCCAATGACTGATTCCCCAGTGTGAGAATGTTGTGCCTCAAAGCTTTAATGTACAAACTATATTCTAATGGACATGATGGATAACAGCTCATTCTAGTATACCTCCTTCACATGGTAGGACCAAATAAAAAAGATGTGTGGTTCTGGTTACATTTTGAAAAAAAATAGGGTAGGTACAGGTACAAATCCTCATTGTGTCAAATTTACATTATTTGTGGCAAAAACTGCAGGTTTGCTGTTATTTATTAGTAATTTGCAGAACTTTTTACAAATTTCTAACAGATGCATTTATATTTTTTCTTGAATGTTGGGTGGGGGGCAGAGTATTTGGTTTAATGTCACTCTCAAGGTTATTCACTCATATGGCGACAGCCAGTTTGGTTGGTGAAGGAAGCCGGAGAACCTGGAGAGAACCACCGCACCAATGGGGCTCGAACCTGTGCCAGTTCAGCGCTGTGAGGATAGTCGTCAACAACAAAGCGCTTTAGACCAATCGGCCATCGAGGGTCCCTCTTGAAAGTATGAAAATGTTTCAGGGTTGCCATGGTAAATCTAGGGATGGTTGGTTAACCAGACCCACACATCTTTTTTTTTGTTTGGCCTAGGCAAATTCAAGGCCAATACAAGCTTGTGTTGTTGAAGAGAGATAGCAGAAACAAGGGTTGACATACATGTTTCCAAACAATGTGTCCACCAAAACCAGAATCAAAAGACTCCGCTTCTGGTCTAAACAATCAGCCTTTTCAAATTAAGCTTGCAGTTGTGATTGTGAATCATCAAACTTTATCTGTACACCATGTAAAAACATTGTGAGAGGGAGTTCTCCGGATCAAGAGCTGCATTGAATAACGAAACCCACTGTCTGTCTCACATGTCGAGGGGCACATGTTCTCAGGACTATATCAGGACCAAGTCTGGAAATGACTTATGCACTTTTATTATGTCATGAAAATCCAATCAAAACACTGAGATCTAATTCGCCAAGACAAATTTGCCCTCAAAGTTCAAAGATATTCTTTAGATTCTGAACAGATTTTCTTGAAATTTCAGTATAAAAATACACTATTCAAAGAGTTTGGAAACTCACTGCTCTGAGAAAAAGTGATCCTGATATACTATGGAAAACCTCTGTCCTTGAAAATGTGAGACAGAAATTATTAAACTGATCATATGATCTAGGAGGGTTCATTTCAAGCAAGTACATGTAACATTAAAAGAATAAAAGATCAAAGCCCCATTCCATGGAGAGCGATGCTCATAACGGAAAGGCTGAACTGACTTCCGGGGAGAACTCGTTCGAATGCAAGGACAGGGCTTAAGATTACACCTTGGATACAAAGTTAAACGTTGTGCCCAAGTAATAATGCACCCAAATTAGACAGCAAAAAAAAATCAATTTAAATCAATGTTCCTCATCAATTAAGTGTCATATCTGAGTCGAAGTATACCTATTTTGCCAGAATTCGCTAATTTGGACGCATTTCTCTGCTTAAAAAAACTGTGCCGCGTCGAAAGAGTGTGCCAAAATTAGGGTAATCTGGGTAATTAAGGTTCCTGATGGAACTAATGTCAGCAGTCATGGAGTACTTAAATAGTACCAGTACCCGAGAATTGGAACTGCATCCGGTTGCACAGAATTAGGTAAACAGGAAGGAACTAAGATGCATGTGTGAAGATCAAAGTTCTCTAGACCAGAGTACATTTAGCTTGTTGAACAGACTTGGTTTGCTTAAAGGACAGAATTTCATTGACATGTGCACGATTAATGAGAATTCTGTCAAACAGGCTAGATGTCCAGTGTTCTTTTGGAATGTCAGTCTCACTTTTGATAGTAAAGTTGGAGTGAGTGAGTCAATATGATTTAACGTCGCTTTCAACTATATTTCAGTCATATCACAACGTTGGGTCCTATTCCTTTTCACACCCAGGAACCACACGGGTGGGGTCCTATTCCTTTTCACACCTGGGAACCCCACAGGTGCCTCAGTCGCCTCTTACGACAAGCTGTCTGAGGAGCTGAGGCCTATTCTTACCATGACCTGTGATGTGCACAACGACAGCCCAGGTCAATGCCCTGGAAGCCCCACGAGTAAAGTTGGATGTTTGGCTGTCAATCATCCTTCAATTGAAACTAAGACCATAATGCATATGACGCCGCACCAGTTAAGGATTTTTTCCGAATGGAGAAAGCACGTTGACTTTCTTGGAATAATGTTGAGTTTGTGATGGAACATGGGTAATCGTAGTCCTTCAGGTAACGTTCCAGACCTGAGCGTAATGACTGAAATGACTGCCGTGTGTAATCATCCCCGGACGGTTTCTTAATCGTGGCAAAATACTCCACTAGATAAGGATCTAAATGTTCGGGAGGAATCTCTTCTAACTTTCGCTGATCGTTCAGTGGCTTTGACCACAACCAGCGTTCGAAGTTGCCTAAAGCTGCAACAATGTTGCGAACTGATTTAACTGGCAGGTTGTCAACATCCTTGATTCGACTCCTTCGACCTTTGTTATCAAGGTGTTTATAATGTTTTTGCTGATGAGATGGTTGATTTTGAACACTCCAATCCAGATCGTCGTTGATCGTCACAAAGAATGACTGCTCCCCTAATGATGTATCAAGTGGGTTGGAATGGTTGTTCATCTTCCATGCAGGTGTGGCCGGCACTGGGGATAAAACAATGCCATAGTTAATTCCTCCATGATACCCCATATTTTTGTTTATTAATGGTTATTATATTATTCATACTTCTTTTCTTATATCATGGGTCAGGGATTAAGTTGAATCTCAAATATTCACTTAAACAAGAGATGTGACAAACCCTGTAGATGAGAAAATGATCATCTATTGGAATTTTGGAATCTTCTCCTGACTTTTTATATTGTATTGTTCCGCAACATTTCAACAATTTATTCCATTTTTCAAAAGGTGTATATCAAAATCCCAAGTAAAGTTGATTTCTTTATAAATTTATTTAATTTTTTTCTACATAAATCTTTGTAAAACTTCAAATACGGTCCATGGGAGATCTTAACAATCCCACAGGTGGACAAACTGGTAACCACGATGAGTTGGCTCCCCTAAGTGTTGCATTATGAAGCATGCAGCAATACATGTACCATACATGTAACAAGACTTGTTGGTGATACATAGCCAATCAAATCTAATCAAATCCATATATCATACACAGCCAATCAAATTCATGTACCTTGGTAATGCTCCATCACATCTAATCAAATCCCTAACCAGCTATATATAATTCAATCAATTATAATTTGTCTGACAATTATTTGAAATCAGATATTTCTATTTCTATATTTTTGGTGTCAACAATACATATAGTATGACCCAAGACGAAGAAGTATATTCTGCCATTTTGGCTTTGTGTCAAGTTACCATGGCATCACCACAAATTCCAGAATTGTCCTGAATATTCATTCGAATTTGGCATATTTTTGGAGTTTCAGATCTCACCACCATTTTGCAAATAATTTAGGGATATTTATATTGTATAGTGTACTTGAGAAGCTGCAAGACTGGCTGCCTCTTCAGGTCTTGCATTTTGATGGATAATCCAATACATTTTCTTGTTTTATAATTCATTTATTTCCAGATGATCGACATTGTTACATAATCTGACTACAATCACAAGAGCAAGTTGGCAACTAACATTTACTGTAGAAAAACAACCAGTTATTCCCTTTCTCGTGAACTCATTTTTTTATCAAATTCAAGAGATCAGTTCTATTTGGCGAACCTGTTTGGCAACGCTACTGTCAAACTGCACTTGTACACATTTGGAGGTGAAAAGGAAGTAATCCACCGATTCAGTCTGTCGGGCAATGTGCGTACACAGAATGTATCAGACTATGAGACAGACTAGTCCTACAATTGGTTGATATTGAGATAAGGTGCTGGTGGTTGAATATTGGTGAGCGAGTCCAATATCACATGCTGGCAATATTTATGGCCAGTTGAATTCCAGTATTGTCTTCAATGTAGAACTATTTGGCATCCCTGGTCGGCCATGTTTCATTGAAAATGGTATTAGATGACACCATGATTTTATACTGTCTAAGTGATTATTGACCTATAGCTATTGTGGTGAAACATATCATGTCCAGGAATTATTGGTCTTTTTTAAAGTAGAGTTGTTATCATTTAACATTATGAGGGATAGGGGAAATAATTACTTCAATCTAACCTAGATATATGGTTGCAAGTATCAAAGCCGAGACTGCAGTCTCACATTTATCTCCCTTTTCATCACTCACCTAACTTTCCCCCCAGGAGAGTTATTGATCACTCTCCTAGAAAATGAAATAGTAATGGAAAGTAACACTGACAAGAGTGAATCACTCTCACAATAAAGAATCTAGGAGAGTGATCAACAGCTCTCGCAAATTTGACAAACACGAGAGACTGTTATTTTGACATCGGTCATGTAAGGCGAAGTGACGTGAATTTACGGGATTTCCAATAGTGGCAAATGAACTATATCACATTATTTCCTTCTGTATTGCGGCAGTGCATAAGAAAGAGAATGTTTCCTGGCCCGGAAAGCCAGTTGACTGTTATGGAAGAGTGGAGAAGTTGTGATCGAGCACGGGTATTGTTTGTCTTTCAAGTATCGTTCCAGACAGGTTCGTAAATATTGAAACGACTGCTGCGTGTAATCTCCACCTGACGGTTTCTTGATTGTGGCGAAATACTCTGAGAGGTACGGATCTAAATTTTCTGGTGGTATTTCTTCTATTTTCCGCCTGTCGTTGTAAGGCTTGGCCCACAACCAGCGTTCAAAGCTTCCCAACGCTGCAACAATGTTTCTGACTGTTTTAACTGGGATATCAACAACATTCGTAATTCGGCTTTTCCTTCCGATGTTATCTCTGTGTCGTATCTGTTGAAATCCTACATGTATTTCCTGAGCGAACTTTTCACGCTCCACATCAAGTTCAGTTTTATTTAACAAGTCTCCCGTGCCAGCACAAACATCAAGAGATCTGTCACTGGCTAGTACCTCCTGTTGCTCACTGGAAAAATGGGACTGGTCTCTTGTGGATTGGCTCACTGATGCTGGGAAGAAAACAATGTCATACAGTTTAATAATCTTCCATGATAGAGGGATGCCATAAAAAAAAATTGGATAAAGTTTGTCCTTTTTTTTTAGAGAAACAGACACTTCATGCAAATTAATTAAATGGGTTTTTTGGAAACAATGATGAAGGGTTAAAGGCACAACACTGTTGGAGATAAAAACACAGAGTACAACTCTTTGAAACTGTCAGAAAGTGATATGGCATGCTAACTTTATATTTGTGAAATACTACCTATTTTTGATTATTAATTGACACATTTTGCAATGTTTTGATATTACAGATGTATTTTAAGCTATTTTTCATACATAGGTTGTCTTGGTCTTGATGTATCATTTGTTTTTATTTTGAGATTTTTAGAAAAATCAGTGAGGTATCTTTAAACCTTTGGCTCTCTTAAGGCCTTTTTTTTTATTAATTGGTTTACGGATTTTTCTGGCAAAAATGTCAAGGCGGAGGATGGAAAAAAAATAAAAATAAAATCTCCACACTTTATTTATTTTTACTTTCGGACAAACTTCTTAGACAGGAGAGGGCGGTAAAAAAAAAAAAAATGTTCATTCTCAGTGTCAGTCGTGGACGTTTCCTTCAACCAAGCGACAATATCAGTCGCTTTGCGTGAAACCAACACTTCAATAGGGGTGTTGACAGGACAAGTCATGTTTCCTGCCGTTATTTTGGACAGACTGAGGCCGGCAGATATGTCGTTGTCACTGATCTCCTTCAAGACCAAGTCCCCCACCGTCCCAGCAGTTACTGGACCGACAAAGCCCTTGAAAAGGACGGTCGCGTCCTGTCTAAGTGTCAGTGAAAACCACCGCGAGGCCGAACCCGCCATCTTGGCTTCAAACACTGCGCCGTTGAAATGATGTCATGTCTGGTCCCCGAACTACAGCCGAAGGTAACATGGAAGTCGGAAACCACCACCACTGTAACCAAGGGAAGTAACCAGCCTCCAAGACCAAGATGTCTGCAGAGTGTTGAACTCGTGCGAACTCGAGCGTGAAGAATTTATATAAGATGTTTTACGCACAGCAAGTATTAAAATGAGACCAATATTGCGAATTTTATGTTTTTATTCTTCCGACAGAGAGGTCAGCAAATGTGACACATCGGCGGATACGACAGAAAAAAAAAAAAAATCGAAAATCCAATTTTATTTTTATTTCACTTTTAGCAAAATGAAGGTCGGCGGATCCGTAAACCAATCAATAAAAAAAAAAAGGCCTAAGCAAAAATCAAAGAGGGAGGTGACGAGAAACATAGAATTTATATTTGAAACAGCCTTGATACTGATAGGCCAAACAAATTTTGTTTCTGGTCAAAGAGGTGCGGTGACATCTAGCCTTTTCTATCCAGGCAGAACCCAGATTAGAACAGTGATGCGAGTACACAGGTAAAAGCATTCGGTATCTGGTATATTCACGTATATAGTATCGTTCTATTAATGCATGGAACATGTTTCAATCTTGTTCTGAACATGTCTGATATTCAGTTCGTTTGCTTCTCAAAGAATGCGTTTATATCTCGCAGTTTGATCATTCATAGGTTCATTTTTCTTTTATTTCATTTTAAACACGTTTTGCGAATGCATTCATGAAGATGTTTATGAATACGTTCTGAGCGCACTTTATTGTTGTTGCTGTTGAGTTGAAGTTCAGTTGCTTCATCGGATGTATAAACTGTTTGGTTGGCACCAAGAAGACAACAACTGTAGGTGAAAGAAAAATGTATTGGCTCTGGCTACGATTTTGGGCAATTATGAACGTGGTTCACAATGATGCGCCCTTATCAAAATGGAAAAATGGATCAACCCACACTTGATACCTAGTGAGTAGACCTGAGATGACTTCAGGATTTTCACCACAAATTTGTAAACTCAAGGATATTCATTTACATGTATAAAAATATTCGGCTCAAATGTTTATTTCACAGCACAGGGAATGATAATAGCGGCTGGGGAAAGCCCTGATGTGAAGGCCTCTTGGCCTGGTTTGTAAGATTTGAACAAAAGTGAAAACTCATTCATAAAACCCCCTTCATAAATGCATTTTGATCAGAGCAAATGCATTTGAAGGAAAGCAGGTTCTGATAAAAAAAAATATCTATGACATTGTAAGCGATATTGAATGTGTTTCGTTCCCTCTCATCTGTAACACCTCTACGTTTAGTTCTGTTTGCGTTCTGACACCGAACGCTTTTACCTCTGTATGATCACAAACAGTCACTTTTCAACAGTGTTCAACAGCGAACAGCCTTTTTTGGTAACAGGTTGGTACATGTAAAACTTGCAATAGTAAAGGGAGGTAACTTCGCCGAAAATTCACCACAATGAAATTTAGAACGTCACTCTGACCAGAAACAGACTTATCCAAGCCATATACACTTATCGTATATACCGGTATATTTTTTTTAATCAATTTAATTACTCGATCATTTTTTTTATTATTACCAATTTATGAATATGATATTCCAGATATCATGCATATTGATGATGGACACCACATTTTGGCAACAGATTCATCAAAACATGCCGAGACTATCATGGAAGATGGGTATGACATTATTTGATTGTATTTGAACCCCTTATGGTAAAGACTGTCTTACATGTAAATCGGCCAGAGCAGTATCTAGAAATTGCTGGTGCATGGGTTCGGATCTGGATTTAGCCCCACCCATCCCCCATTCCCCCAGCCAGCATGCAAAGGGAAATCAGGCTCTTCCACTTGGCTGACATGACTGAAGTTGTGGAAAAAGGTATTTTTTAAGGAAGTTTTAATAATCCAGAACATTTTCGTGACCAGAAAAAACATTTTCTTCAACAATGAACTCATATTGAAAACAGGAAAAAAAAAAGAAGATTTATAAACAATGAGTGAGTAGTAGGGTTTAACGTTGTTTTCAACCTTGCTTCAGTCATATCACAACAGTGCCTATACATGTACATGTGCCAGAACATGAGAGCGCTCACAGTTCCTATAACAATGATATTTCCAGACCTTGATGTCTGAAAATAACAAGACAGTTGTGATTTGCTCTTAAAATCTATCTTCAATAACCAGTTTAAAGCCTAAATCTTTGACTAGAAAAATAATAACACCTGCTAAAACCCAGCTGGAAATCACAAATAAGAAATATAATGTAATGTACATGTAAATACATGTAATAATGTACATGTAGTCAGAAACAATGAACAAGTGAGTATAGCATTTGATTCTAGCTAGACGGCCCTGGCAACCGTCGAACCACCTTCTAGGCTTTTGCACAGACGATATACACACACAATACGAATGTTGGGAATCATAGGTCTGATATATGTAGGTTACATAGGCTGTGTATTTGAATTGCAACATTGGTTTGTCTCCCGTGATGCATCCTTCGATCTTTGTTTTCAATCAGCGTGAACACGACACATTCCAATCTTATTGCACTAATAATTAAATCAACCACAGGAAGTGAAGGTCCCATCACAAAATCGGCGGTTATTGAAAGCATTTAGAGGGATTATTTTACGTCGTATTATGTGTTACATGTATAAACAGGGAGGTGATGGCCAATGCATGCTAACATGTCTAATCATAACCTAACTACCAGTTCACTTGCTTCTAGAACAGTATATGTCTGTAATTTGCCCTTGTACCTGTAATTCAAATCAATATCTTCGATGCTCGGACATACATACATGTACTGTGCAATGTCCCAGAGATGATGACTGGTAATGAAGCTACAACCTGCATTTCTAAGTTGGAAATACCACTCATCAATGGAGATATAAACCAACCAATCGCTTGAAAGGTGTGCAATTTTAGGTGTGCTCACCACACTTCTGAGAATAAATAAGGCGATTTCAATTTTTCCCATTGAGAAGTTCATATCTAGTTGTGCAATAACTACATGTAGCACTGGCAAAAACGGCGACTGGTCACGAAACATTGGGTGCGAGAAATTTGTATTCTTTGGATTCTCGTAAACTAAGAGCTCTACTGAAACTGAATTTGCGAAATTCTATCTCTGATTTTGGTATGTAACACACCGTGTCCCCCTAAGGTATCTACTGACACACAAAAAAAGTTAGTTTTAATGATTTCGTTATTTGGGGGTCACAGTGACCATGACATTTGACATTGACCTAAAGTTTGGTACAGAACACATCATCTCCCTTTAATGTATCAATGGACCCAAAAAATCATGATTTTTAACAACTTCATGATTTTGGGGTCACAGTGACCTTTGGCCTTGACCTACATTTTGCTATGTGACACATCGTGTCGCCCAAATGTATCTACTGACACAGAAAAAAAAAATTGTTCATGATTTTCTGATTTTGGCAGGCCTTCAAGTGCCTCTTATATTTTCTATATTTTGGAGTCATTCCTATATTTTCCTAAAAACCTCCTATATTTTCTATATTTTGACTTTTTCTCATGAAAACTTTCACCAATGCGCTGAAATGCGTCAAATTGGCATGAAGAAATACATTTGAGAAAAAAAAAATTTGCCTCGCTTCGCAACTATTCAAACATTTAAATCTCTCTTTCTTGAACCAACCAGCAGGATGCGTCTTCTTAATCACCAGCACTGTAACTGCATTCAGTGGAAATAATTTGATTAACACTGGTCAGAAAACTAACAAGTTTGCAAAATACAATTAGTAGTGACCTGTCTCACACTTCTTTATTTCCTATATTTCCCTATATTTTATTAAGAAAATTCCTATATTTCTCCTATATTTTGGCAAATTCCCTCCTATATTTTCACTGTGAGCCACTTGGAGGCCTGTTTTGGGGTCACAGTGACCTTTGACCTTGACCTAATATTTGATATGCAACACATAGTTGCATACCACCTTTCTTTCTTTGGTGTGTTCGATAATGAATGCCAGGGAGTTCCTACATGTCCTAAGAGTTCCAACTCGGTGCACCATGCCACACCATTTGGAATGCCTTATGCACTTATGCACTATGCATGCTGGTATGCATTAATTTCAAGAAGCTCCCTAATCTAAATTCGGATCAACTATTAACCAAAACAAGAAGGTTGCAATAGAGAAAACAAGAGCCCAAAGGGCTTCAATATACGCCCGTATATCTGGAATTACATTGGTCCAAATTTCAAGGTTGTTTAATCGCCTTGATTCCAATTGGTAGCTAGCAATCCAGAACAAGAGCCCAAGGGGCTTCAATATACGCCTGTATATCTGGAATTATATTGGTCCAAATTTCAAGGTTGTTTAATAGCCTTGATTCCAATTGGTAGCTAGCAATCCAGACATGCCAGAGAAAGGTCTACAATTTTGTGCTTCTGAGAATGTAACATATATCACCTAAAATTGAATGATAAACTAAAATGGGCTTAACTCTTGGAAACTAGTTGACCTTGGAGCAAGAACCGAGAGCTCACATATCCCACACTGAAATTGACAATAGTCAAACACAAGAAAATAGTAGTTTTCCTGCAAATGCATTTCTTTCAGACGAGAGAATTTTTCATGAAGGAAGAAGAAAGGGATGAAGTAAACCACATTCTTGAGTTGATAAACAGGTATGAAGTTCATAAAGGACCCCTCTCCCCGTTAAATTAGTAAAAGTATGGTTTTTATTTCACAACAGTTTAACTAAATGTAGCTGTTTCAAACACGGGAGACTCCACAGGACAAATGCCATATACATGTTTGGGTGAGAACTCTGAATATTCCAATCTAACACATATAATCAGCTAAACATGATTCAGTTTTGGGGGACTGTGACCTTGACCTTTGACAAATTGATGTATGGCTCTTCTTCGCCATGCGAGTAAGGTACTTGATACCATTCCATACCATGAAACTAGAGATGTCGTATGGACAACAAATGTAATGGATGGATGGACAGAATGCAACATCGCATTACATGACCTCATCTTCGATAGGCATATGAAAAAATGTGACTTAATGATATCTGATTTTGGAGTCACAGTGACCTTGACCTTTGACCTTGACCTAAATTTTGGTACACGACACATCTTCCCGTCAATATATCAATGGACACAAAAGAAATCATGATTTTTATGAATTTCATGATTTTGGGCGTCACAGTGACCTTAACATTCCGCCTTGACCTACATTTTCGTACGTGGCACATCATGTCCCCCTAATGTATCTAGACACAAAAAAAGATTTCAAAGATTTCTCGATTCTGGAGTCATAGTGACCTTGACCTAAATTTTGGTACATGACAAACCCCGTAATTTCTCAATGGACACATCATGATTTTTAACAATTTCCTGGTTTTGGGGTCACAGTGACCTTTGACCTTGACCTAAGTTTTGGTATGCGAACTTCATTTTGGTATGCGAACTTCATTTCCCCCTATTGAATCCACTCACCAAAAATTTGTAGTTTTTAATGATTTCCGGAGTTTTAAGTCACACTGACCTTTGACCTTGATTCTGGTGTAACAGTGATCTTGACTATTGACCTGGATCTAAATTTTGGTACATGACAAAATGGCTACCCGTATTTTCTCAATGGACTCAAGAAATCATGATTTTCAATAATTTCATGATTTTAGGTCACAGTGACCTTGACCTACATTTTGATATGTGACACATCGTGTCCCCTAATGTATCTACTGACACAAAGAAATGTTATTTTTGATAATTTCCTAATTTTTGAGTCGGTGACCTTTGACCTTCGACCTTGACCTATATTTTGGTATGGGACACTTCATTTCCCCCTATTGAATCCACTCACAAAAAATGAGAAATTTTAATCATTTCCTGATTTTTTAGTCACATTGACCTTTGACCTCTGACCTCGACCTACATTTGGTATGCAACACATCGTTCCCACCTAGGGCATCCACTCACCAAAAATAAGAACTGTAGATAGAAAACTGTCAATGATCAGTGATTTCTTGATTTTATGCAACAGTGACCTTTGACCTCTGACCTCGACCTCATTTTTGGTACGCGACACATCGTCTCCACCTAGCGTAACCACTCACAAAAAATTGCAACTGTGGATAGAAAACGATCACATATATAGACCGGACACGAACACTTCGGTGATTTCCTGTTTTTCAGGCCAGTGACCTTTGATCTCTGACCTTGACCTTCATTTTGGTACGCGACACATCGTCTCCCAATAGGGTATCCAGTCACCAAAAATTAGAACTGTAGATAGAAAACTGTCCCAGATATAGACCGGACACGGGGGACGGACAGACGGACGGACAGACGGACAGACGGACGGAAACCGCCATCACATAATACGTCCGCCTTTTGGCGGGCGTATAAAAAGGTCTACAATTTTGTGCTTCTGAGAATGTAACTTATCACATCTAAAATTGAATGATAAACTAAAATGAGCTTAACTCTTGGAAACTAGGTGACCTTGGAGCAAGAACCGAGAGCTCACATATCCCACAATGAAATCGACAATAGTCAAACACAAGAAAATAGTACTTTTCTTGCAAATGGATTTCTTTCAGACGAGAGAATTTTTCATGAAGGAAGAAGTGATGAAGTAAACCTTTGTTCTTGAGTTGATAAACAGGTATGAAGTTCATAAAGGACCCCTCTCCACGTTAAATTAGTAAATTTATGGTTTTTATTTCACAACAGTTTAACTAAATGTAGATGTTTCAAACACGGGAGACAACTCCACAGGACAAATGCCATATACATGTAGGGGAGAGAACTCTGAATATTCTAACCTAACACATATAGTCAGCTAAACTTGATTCAGTTCTGGGGGACTGTGACCTTGACATTTGACAAATTGATGTATGGCTCATCTTCGCCCATCTTCACAAGTCCAGGTAAATCCTAAATCCTCGCAGAGGGTTTACCTGGACATTTTTGGTGATTCGAATGAGTTCTTGAGTCGATGCCTCTATTATACAATCTCGTACATTTCATCGCCCGCGCTTGTTTTGAATTAGTATGTCGGTATCCCCAGTCTGCGGTTTTTGCTTTGACTTTCGATGTCGATTTCCGCTTGACATCAAAGCAGTTTGGCCCGCGATGAAATTGAACCTCGTTCCTCGCAGCGGATTGGCCTAATCAACCAGCTTAGCGCGTTCACTGATTGGGTTGATTCAGGGGAAACCCCTTCATATATTTATATCCAGAACTCGTATGGGTAACTAACCAAGCCAGTGTATCGATCCCAATAGATCGATCGATATACTGGCTCGCGAGGATGATCTTCGCCATGCGAGTAAGGTATTTCATACCATTCCATACCTTGAAACTAGAGATATCGCATGGACAAAAATCGACCATAGAGGTCCATGTCCCCCGCTAGCAGCACCAGTTATGGTGGATTACATCCACCATAACTGGCGCTGCAGCTGCGGGGGCCATGGATCTCTATGGTTGATTTTTTTTTGTCGATGATATCTCATATCATTGATAAGAGTGAGATTTGAAAATGGAGATATCGCTGATGAGCTTAACATAATCTAATACAGCGGATGGCACCCATATTGGATTATGCACATTCATAAAACATAATACATGACTGTCCTCTCACTAAGGTCAAGGGACTCCCCAAGTTTGAAGTAGATCAGTTGAATCGTACTCCAGCTATTGTCCGGACAAGATAAAACTGCTTAAAATCCAATGAAATCCAGTATGGCCGATGGTGGCCATATTGGATTAAGCACGTCCTTGAAAAACAATCCTAATCCTCCTCTCAACAATGTCAAGGCACTCCCCAGGTATGAAGCAGATCGGTTGAATCGTTCTCGAGTTGTTGTCCGGACAAGATCCAACTGCTTATAATCCAATATGGCTGACGGCGGCCATATTAGATTACGCACATTGCTGAAAAACAATCCCAATCGTCCTCTCACCAATGTCAAGGCACACCCAAAGTTTGAAGTTGATCGGTTAAATCATTCACGAGTTATTGTCCGGACAAGAAAATCTAAGATCCAATTGCTTATAATCCAATATGGCTGACGGCGGCCATATTAGATTACGCACATTGCTGAAAAACAATCCCAACCGTCCTCTCACCAATGTCAAGGCATACCCCAAGTTTGAAGTTGATCGGTTAAATCGTTCACGAGTTATTGTCCGGACAACAAAATCTAAGATCCAACTGCATATAATCCAAAATGGCTGACGGCGGCCATATTTGATTACGCACATTGCTGAAAAACAATCCCAACCGCCCTCTCATCACCAATGTCAAGGCACACCCCAAGTTTGAAGTTGATCGGTTAAATCGTTCACGAGTTATTGTCCGGACAAGAAAATCTAAGATCCAACTGCTTAAAATCCAAAATGGCTGACGGCGGCCATATTGGATTACGCACATTGCTGAAAAACAATCCCAACCGTCCTCTCGCCGATGTCAAGGCACACCCCAAGTTTGAAGTTGATCGGTTGAATCATTCACGAGTTATTGTCCGGACAAGAAAATCTTACGGAATTACAGAATTACGGAATTACGGAATCACGGAATTACGGACACCGGTGTTTCTAAGTCCCCCCCCCCCCCCTACTAAGTAGCGGGGGACAACAAATGTTAATGGATGAATGGACAGAACGCAACATCACATTACATGACCTCGTCTTCGACAGGCAAATGAAAATGTGACTTAATGATTTCCTGATTTTGGGGTCACAGTGACCCTGACCTTTGACCTTGAGATAAACTTTGGTGCACGACACATCGTCTTCTGTCAATGTATCAATGGACAAAAAAAATCATAATTTATATGAATTTCATGATTTTGAGGGTCACCATGGCCATGATGTTCGGCCTTGACCTACATTTTGGTACGTGACACATCATGTCCCCGTAATGTATCTACTGACACAAAAAAAAGTACTTTTCAAAGATTTCTTGATTCTGGAGTCACAGTGACCTTGACTATTGACCTTGACCTAGATTTTGGTACATAATTTCTCAATGGACACAAAATATCAAGATTTTTAACAATTTCATGATTTTGGGGTCACAGTGACCTTGACCTACATCTTGGTATGTGAAACTTCGTATCCCCCTACTGATACAAAAAAGATGTTATAATGTATCTACTGATACAAAAAAAAGATGTTATTTTTAATAATTTACTGATTTTAAGTTCACTGTGACCTTTGATCTTGACCTAATTTTTGGTATGCGACACTTCATTTGCCATGAATCCACTCACCAAAAATTAGTAATTATTTATGAATTCCTGATTTTTAGGTCACAATAACCTTTGACCTTGATTCTGGTGTCACAGTGATCTTGACTATTGACCTGGATCTTAATTTTGATACATGACAAAACGGCTACCCGTAATTTCTCAGTGGACTAAAAAAATCATGATTTTTAACAATTTCATGATTTTGGGGTCACAGTGACCTTGACGTTTGACCTTGACCTACATTTTAATATGTGACACATTGAGTCCCCCTAATGTATCTACTGACACAAAAAAATGTTATTTTTAATAATTTCCTGAATTTTGGGTCACAATGACCTTCGACCTTTGACCTTCGACCTTGACCTATATTTTGATATGCAACACTTTATTTCCCCCTATTGAATCCACTCACAAAAAATTAGAAATTTATAATGATTTCCTGATTTTTCATTCACACTGACCTTTGACCTCTGACCTCGACCTACATTTGGCATGCAAGACATTGTTTCCCGCTAGGGCATCCACTCGCCAAAAATTAGAACTGTAGATAGAAAACTATCAATGATCAATGATTTCCTGATTTTTAGGCAACAGTGACCTTTGACCTCTGACCTCGACCTGAATTTCGGTACGCGACACATCGTCTCCACCTGATGTATCCATTCACAAAAAAATGCAACTGTGGATAGAAAACATCCAGAGATATAGACCGGACACGAACACTTCACTGATTTCCTGTTTTCAGGCCAGTGACCTTTGACCTCTGACCGCGACCTTCATTTTTGTACGCGACACATCGTCTCCCTGTAGGGTATCCACTCACCAAAAATTGGAACTGTAAATAGAAAACTGTTCCAGATATAGACCGGACACGGGGGACGGACAGACGGACGGACAGACGGATGGACGGACAGACGGACGGAAACCGCCATCACATAATACGTCCGCCTTTTGGCGGGCGTATAATGAGAAAAATTAAGTTTCACTCACAAGCTACGTGAACAGTGATCAAATAAAATTGCGCGATCAAACATGGTCAAGAATAGTTTAATGATTACTGAATCCAAATGATTTGGATGAACACGCATATCAAAACATGACAATGCAAACTGAAGCATACATCACATCGCTTCAAGACACAGAATTACGGTATCCATTGTCAAGGCTGGCATGGTTCGTGACTGAGTTTGACTTGGTAAATGTAGGGTTCCTGCCCTTCTAGACCTAAATCACCTATTTCACAGATCTTTCAACTCAAACTTTACATTCTTGCAGTCTCAATACTTGAATGCTCACAAACGGCATACAATAATGTAACCAACAACATGATAAGGGAATACAAAGTGTCATTAGATATTTAATGTGTGATCATCTGATGACGGATCATGGATAAGTAAAGCATTCGCTCTTGCATTGGTAACAGCTTGGGAGAGCTGGAGGAGCCTCTCTTTGAAAGCCAACTGACTCAGTCTGAATAACGGATGAGATATGATGGAGCATGGGTAATTATTATCCTTCAAATAACGTTCTAATCGGGAACGCAACGAGCGGAATGAGTCTGGATGAAAGTCACCACCACCATTAGGTTTCTGGATCTCCCGGTAAAATTGGATCAGATATTTATCGAGATCCTCTGGCGGAATTTCGTAGACATCTCGCTGTTCCGGCTGACCAGAAAACTCGAAATTTCCCTTCCACAACCACCGCTCAAAGTTTCCGACGGCTGCTACAATGTTCCTGATGGTCTTTGGTGTTGTCTGGGCCACATTTGAGATTCTGTTCCGTCGTGACTCGTTTTCCAGGAATCGAGATGAGCATGAGCGCGCCGACCTGCCAGACTTTTGGCCTGTACATGTAGTTTGCTGCATTTGTTGCGTCATGTGCCATGTCATAACGAACTGATCCCTGAATAGGGAAGACTTGGAAGAGGCTGGTTCTGTAACAGAGTCTTCACTCAGTTCATGAAAGTCCACCATCTCGGTTTTTGCTGCATATCTCGTAAAATTCCCAATTTTGTCGCCTGTGGCTGGAAACAAAGGAAAGACAATAGACATGATTTCTGCTCAACTATTAAAGTTCCAACTCTATGCACTCAGGCTTTAATTCTATGACGATATACTATAAATTTTAAATATATATACATGTAGTCAAGTTTGTTTCACGAATTCTATTCTGCATGGCACATGACATGTATAAAATTTAACAAAATTTCTTTATTAAATGAACACATCGAAAAGTAATAAGTACATAAACTCAGCAGAAATCACATCTATTGTTGTACCTTTGTTGCTGTGACTGTGTACCACATGTACAAGTGATGTATCAAATTAATAAATGGACACATTTCAACAAACTTGTATTGATAGAATATGAGATATATACCTGTATGGAATATGTTGAAAATGGAATCTGACTATTGATATACGATGGAAAGAAAGTAGTAAAAATGGAGAATGAGTGTGCTAATCATCATTTGCCACAATCTAACAGTCATAACCACAAGGTTCTTACTGTAATTTAAAAACAAGATTTCAGGATATTTCTAGGTTCATAGAAACTTTCTCCAGGACCTCAGAACCATGTACTGACCTATTATGAAAGAACTTATTGTCCCGAGGTAGTACTACAGTGTATAAAGACAAGTTGTTTTAGCAGTCCTATTTCACATGCTTCGCCAGAGATTAGAGCAAATTTATGCAAATGTATATGAGTTTAACCCTTTCACCGATTAAACCCGGTGTACAGGGTCCGGGATAGTGCGTACCCATACGACCATACCCGGTAGACCGGGTTAGCTTTAAACCTGCTGGCCATCACGATGGGTACAGCACGGAAACCTATCAAACACTGTATACTTCTGGAAAGTCAAAACCTTGATCAATTTGATTCTTGAAATTGTTTGTTTGTTCCGCAAAAGAAATAAAGCAAAATTAGATGTTGAACGAAAAAAATCGGAGCGAAAAATGCGTTTTTTTCCACATACCGTGTGACGGGCCTCTCGGCAGCAAGCCGCAGAAATGAAAAAATCATCGAAAACCTCATCCTAACTCCTGTATTTTTGATGTTACACGACTGGTAAAGCGTGGTGAATATTCCCCAGACGATTAAAACTGCCAACGACGACCGGCAAAGTTTATTTCCATATTTTTACGAGTCTTGATCCACAAAGTTTGACAACCAACATTTCTATTTCGCCCAAGATGGTTGCCGCCGGCGGACGACGAGCCAATCGATATGCGTAATTTCGCCCACGTGACCTCCATCCGCCAACAGATAAGAGGCACCTAGACAGTGGCTGGAAAATGGAATTACATCATTTTCAATCCAATCGTATCCTCAGTTTTATTTTCGCCATCCGTCCCAGGTTATGTCATGTACAGAAAGGGGAAAGCCCACGCTTTCCAATGAGAGGTCAAATATTGCAAATGGCCGAGTACAACTCGAGATAAACACTGTCAAATGCGATCGAAAAAAGACGATTTCTCCGCTGAATTTTGACGTTTTCAAGTCGAGAAAGCCGCGCATTCTCTTGAAGTAAAACCTAATTTTGTATGCTATTTTATTTATTTTGCTATAAAACTGGAGCAAATAACACCGGAGTATTTATTGTGGAGACGGGGTCCCTATGTTTTTCTACAAATCTCAGACGCAAACACGTTTTCTAACATTCCAAAGACTACAAATTTTAACAGTTCTCAGGGAATTGATCGTCAGCAGGTCATTTTTGTCAGGGGAAATAATCGGTGAAAGGGTTAAATTCACATGTATACAGTCCACCCAATTCAGAAAAGTCACCTCAGCAAAAATAATGTCATATTAAAATAATTCCCATTTAACGCAATGTTACCCCTCAGCCCATAGGGCTGTGGGGTCTTGTCGTTGCCATGTACGTACGTCCGTCCGTCCTAGCGTCCGTCCGTCCGTCCGTCAACATTTTCTTGTCCGCTAAATATCTTCAGATCTATGAAGTCGGGCCTGATCAAACTTTGGTGAGAGCTTCCTGAATGTTGACAGATGAAATGATTAGATTTTCAGATGGCTATGATGATGTCATGATTTTTAATTATTTTTTTTATTATTTATTGATGGCGTAGCTTTTGCACTGTTATCTATGCCCATCAACATGTTCTTGTCCGCTGAATGTCTGCAGATCTATCAAGTCGGGCCTGACCAAACTTTGGTGAGAGCTTCCTGAATGTTGACAGATGAAATGATTAGATTTTCAGATGGCTATGATAATTTCATGATTTTTTATTTTTTTAAATTTTTTAATTTATTGATGGCTTAGCTTTTGCACTGTTATCTATGCCCATCGGGAACCCTTGGTTGCATGTTTCGTTGTGAATTTTGAAGGTTCCCTGATACAAGAAAGCCTGGTCCATTCATGATTATGAATGAAGGACAACATTTTTCTTAAATTTTGCTATTAAATCATTCTATTCTACATCATATGATTTATTCCAAAACTTTTGCATGAACCATATTTGTGTCCACACATTTAACTGGTACAACATAATGCTTCAATTTTTGTCACCAAACATGTTACTGTACCTTGGAAATTATGTAAAACGAGTGATTAGGAGAGCCCATTTTTAGCCTGACTGTGTGCAATTTTGAATCAGTTTGCATACCTGAAGCTTATGCCCCCCCCCCCCCAAATAATGATAAGGGTGGGCCTGTGTCAATAAGTGTGTTTACTTGTTATCACACTTGTGCAATGCATAAATTGCCACTGATAAAGCTACACTTCCTTGCATGCTGTAATCCCAGCACATCACCCTTATAGAAATTTAAGGTTGCGGGGAGCTCCCGCTAAGCTCCCGGGCTCATATGTTAACTTGTGCGAGCTATCCGCTACCTTGCGCGAGCTATCCGCTACCTTGCGCGAACTAGTGCGAGCTAACCAGCAGATCGCGAGAGCCAGCGGGAGCTACCCGTTAGCTTGCGTGAGATACCCGCTACCTCGCGCTCACTGTCATAGATTGTTTCTAGTACTCACCGCAAGTTTGCGCTACCTACCATCATCGCAGAGTTTCAAACCTGCTAGCTCGCGAGAGGTAGCGCAACTTTGCGGGAGCTATCGCAAGTTTGAGATATTTGATAGTCTCTGTATTCTTGAGATTCCACACCATTACTTTTCCTGTCCAGCTATATAGGCCTTCCTTAAACCAACATCTGGAAAATCTGGGTCAGTCTCGTGACCAGTGTGTAGGAATACATAATAAAATTCCAAAGTTCCCTTCCACACAAGGCCAAAAAATCTGTTCTCTGCAGTGCTACAGATATTTACTTATGTTTTCACATTCTTGTGAATGATAAACTTTCTTTAGATATGGGATTAGCGCCCTTTTATCCTTGGTATTTCCTGCCCTGGAAATGGACTACTTTTGAACGGGGAGGGATGGTGTGTGATGCAGTCAGCATTTGAAAAATTGGAGGGAGAAGCTGTTATACATCTCAGTTCAATGGATGTATCTATAAGAGAGAGTCATTTCATGTTGTTTCATTAGTTTTTGGTAAGTACATGCTCTTTCAAATGATCAAGCAATCATAGCTGAGTTTTGCCTGAAGTGAATTAACATAGTGAGAGTAGGAGAGGGTTTAATTATGAATTTTCTAACTTAGACCTGGTGTAGAGTATAAGGCATATAATGCATTTAGTAATCCACTGAAACTCACCTCATGTCTCTCACCTCTCTTAAAGATGAATAGCAATTCAATTTGGATTCACTTGATACCAGTACTAGGCTATTTCTTAAGCAAACTAAATGGATGGTCATTATTCAGTTAACCCATGGTTAACCTCAATTAGCTATAAAACTTTTAATTTTATTGGATAGTTAATCTACCTTTTTGCAACCTAATTTTGCAAAATTCAGATCTTTTCCCCTAATTTGTTCTGCATGTATTCAAATAGCTGGTGTATATAGTACATGTATGCTCACCCTGTCTTTGTTCTGATCTTGACCTACATAATGAATTTGTGAAATTGTAGGCTGAACCAGGGTCACTGATTTTGTGGATCAAGTTTGATAGGTCGCTGGCTTGCGCAACCTACCACTAGCTTGCGCCACCTACCGCTAGCTCGCGAAACCCTACAACAGTAATACAACTCTGGATCTTCGTTAACTAGCGCTGGCTACCATGGACAGCCGCAAACTAGCAATGTTTCAAATGGGAGCTTATCGGTAGCTCCCGGCAAGGTAGCAGGTTGCGGGGAGCTAGCGCAAGGTTGCGGTGAGCTATCGCGAGCTTGCGGGGAGGTATCGCGAGCTCGCAGGGAGCTAGCACAAGCTCGCACGGAGCAGGAATGGGGACCTGGCGCGAGCTCGCAGGGAGCTACAATCGGGAGCTGGCGCAAGCTTGC
>JAVTVY010048523.1:0-24423 GCA_036873755.1 Hanleya hanleyi | reverse complement strand
AAAAATGGGAAGTATGGCACAACAGATTCAGGGACGTGGCCAGAATTAGGGGTTGGTCTCAAGATGAGAAATTAGCGGAACTTTTACCAAGGTTACAGGGAAAGGCCGGTGAGTTCGTTTATGGCCAACTTTCCAGAGAAATACGGGGTAAGTATGATTCACTAGTAAGTGAATTAGGGCACCGATATCGAAGAGTGGAAACCCCTAAAACTTTTGGAGCAGTCTTCAGTAACAGAAATCAGAAGAACGGGGAGAAAGTGGAGGATTATGCGGCAGAATTAAAGCGGTTATACGACAAGGCATACGCCAATCGGGATCATACAACCAGGCTTGAAGATCTACTTCGGAGATTTCTCGATGGACTTCACGATGAGAACGCCAGATTTCATGTGGAATACGTGAAAGGACCTAAAGACATCGATGAAGCCGTATATGAAGTAGTTAACTTCTTAGAAACCCAGCGAAGAAGTGGGGCTAATATAAAGAGACCCACCCGCTCGGCAAAATATGGAACGGACGATCAAGTTACAACTGACGATGTTTGCGTACAGTCGGATACACATATCAAACAGACCACACCTGGTAATGGTGGGAAATCTAATACCCAGAATGGCGGGAATAGGAAATTTAACAATGCTGTTAAGTATTCAAATACCGAGGAAATGGCCAGCCAGGTTAAAGGATTACGGGCTGAGCTAAAGGAAATGATGAGTTCTCTGACGGAACGAGTAGAGAAAATTGAACAGCGCCCACATGACAATTTCACCCAGAGAAATTTTCCACGACAGACCAGTCCTTATATTAGTCATGGGAAAAGATCGGAACCACTCAGATCACAATTCACGGGTTGTTTCATTTGTAATGGAAATCACTTTGCCAAAGATTGTGAGAACTACGTACCCAGAGCACAGCTGAATCCAAGAGCTCAGAAATTCATTCCTCGATCAGGATATACCAGTTTCAGTAAAACTACCCAGCCACGGGAAAATAACAACAATGCAAATCAGCAATTCACCCCAAGGACAGGATACACCAGTTACGGTAGAACTATTGATTCACATCAAGCAGATAACCGACAAAATGTGAATCAGCAAGCAAACTCCAGGGGATCGGCTCAGTAGGCCGAGGGACGGTCCCTTATTCAGATGGCCAGTCCGGAGTCTCTACAGGAAGTATACCTCATCCTGTTAATGGAAAGCTCAAAGATACCCTCAGACGAGAAATTCCTAAATATGATGGAGTATACATTCAAGGCATGCTGAATGGCACGGATGTAACATATACCGTGGATACAGGTGCCACACGGACTATTGTTTCCAATCGGGTGTTTTCTCAGATTCCTGATTTTCTCCGACCTGGATTACGTAAGTCGGTTAAAGGTGTAATATCCTGTGCAGATGGGAGAGTCCTACAATATACAGGCAAGGGTATTTTCGATATTTCCCTTGGAACACTAAAACTAAAACGGGAACTGGTGATCGCAGACATAGAGGACGAAATCCTATTGGGAACAGATATTCTACAGAAGGGACCGGATGGACCAGCTGACATACTACTAAGTGAAGGGAAAATAGTTTTAAACAAGACAGTTATACCCCTCAAACAGATCCCATTGCCAAAATTGAAAATGGTAACTGCTATAAATGATATAAACATCCCGGGAATGTGCGAAGTCATATTGGATGCTGTAGTCAACAGGACTAGCATGGAAGATGCTGGAACGGAACTCCTAGTAGAAGGTTCACCCGAATTTACAGAGAAACATTCACTTATCATCGCACCGTGCTGCGTTGATATTGGGAGTAGCCGAAATATCAAGGTCAGGGTATTCAACCCATTCCCCACATCTAGGGTGATCAAACAAAACACGTGTGTCGGTTATGCTGAATTTGTGGACTCGGACATCACAACGCTGCTGGATAAGGAAAATGAATCAGAAGGAAGTAATATGCATGCAATCCGTCGAATCCAACTGATCAATCAACAAACTGATATTACCCGCGAAGTATCAGAGGTACCCCAGACAAAGAGTAGAGTGAAAATGGGAGTTCCGGAACACCTCATAGACCTATACAAGGAGACCATACACAGATTGGAGACTCCCAAACATGATGTTGTAGCTGAACTTCTGACAGAGTATGGAGATGTATTTTCCAAGAATGAGTTTGATATTGGGTGTACAGACTTAGTGGAACACTCCATCGATACCGGAGATGCCAAGCCCATAAAACAGCCACCCAGAAGACTACCCATGGCATTTGCTGGCGAGGATAAAAAGGCACTGGAAACCCTACAGAAACAAGGGTCGATACGACCTTCAACTTCACCTTGGGCTTCACCCATCGTCTTGGTGAGGAAGAAATGTGGTACTATACGCCCATGCATAGATTACAGACGTCTCAACCAGGTAACTAAGAAAGATGCATTCCCACTACCAAGAATCCAGGATTGTCTTGACGCAGTTGAAGGAGCAACTTGGTTTTCAACTCTTGATTTGATCTCTGCCTATAATCAGGTGCCTGTCAAGACAGAAGACATCCCTAAAACAGCGTTTGTCACTAAATATGGATTATTCGAGTGCACAAAAATGCCTTTTGGACTCTGTAATTCACCAGTAACATTCCAGAGATGCATAGAACTAGCTCTGTCAGGATTGCAATGGATCACGTGTCTTTTGTACCTAGACGACGTCGTCATATTTGGACACACATTTGATCAGCAGACACAAAGACTTAAGGAAGTGCTAACAAAGATCAGGCTAGCTAAGCTAAAGTTGAAGCCGTCCAAATGTCATCTGATGAAAAGGGAAGTTGAATTCCTTGGACATGTTATCTCTGGAGACGGAATCTGCCCAAATGAGACTAACATAGAGAAGATTGTGGCCTGGCCTACACCAAGAAATGTCACAGAAGTTAGGGGTATACTTGGTCTAGGAAGCTACTATCGTCGCTGGGTGAAAGACTTCTCAAAGTTAGTACATCCACTTACCGAATTAACAAAGAAAGATATTCCTTTCAAATGGACAGCAAGCTGCGAAGAGGCATTCAATAGCCTGAAATGGCACTTACAGGAGCAGATATCATGGGTTACCCCAAGGATGGATGCTACTTCATCTTGGATACTGATGCCTGTGACATAAGTATTGGGGCAGTTCTCTCGCAAGTTCAGGGTGACAGAGAGCGTGTCATTTCATATGCGAGCCGCACCCTCAACAAAGCTGAACGGAACTACTGTGTAACGGACAAAGAGCTCCTGGCAGTAAAATTCTTTGCAGAGTACTATCGTCATTACCTTTTGGGAAGGAAGTTCCTTATTAGAACAGATCATCGAGCATTGAAATGGCTCTTTAGCCTTAAAGAACCGAAGAATCGGATAGCGAGATGGATTGAAATTCTCTCAGCCTTTGACTTTGATATCGAACATAGACCCGGAAATCGGCATCAGAATGCAGATGCTATGTCTCGATATCCCAATCTCGATACATTTCAAGATGGGACTTATATGTGTTGTAATTTGAAATGTGGTCCTTGTACGAAGTGTCAGAAAAGAGGCGTGGAAATGCAGAGTAATTTGGTAGAGAGCCCCAAAGCCGAGGATGAGCTACGGAGGGTTAACTCACTCAATAAATTGTCTGCAAACCCCAGAACTGACAACTTTTTACGAAGGCTGAGGAATAGGGTGTTCGCGTCAGCCCGTTGGTTTGTGCTGTTGTTACTTGGTATGGTCACCCCGAAAGACCTTGAGACTGGGCACATGGCTAGTGGCAAATGCCAGTCATGTCGGAACCTAGAGGTCGGAGCGATCAAGGAGAACACCATTGAACCATGTGCTGGTAATATCGATGTTACAGAAACTTACCTCGACGCGCAGAACAAAGGATTTGATCCTTCTGCAGTAAATCGCAAAGTTTCTGAGACACCCTGGATGCAGGGTTATGCTATGTCAACACTGAGGAAAAAGCAACTAGAGGACCCAGATATAGGACCAGTGTTCAAGTCATTTGAGGATGGTCAACGACCCTCTGGGCCAGACGTATGTGCATCGAGTCCAGCCTCAAGACATTACTGGAATCCGTGGGACAACCTCACTGTAATGGGTGGAGTACTTTTCCGGAAATTTCTCCGCAAGGATGCTACTGGCAGCCACTGGCAATTCCTGGTTCCCAGAAGTATGAGAGACCTTGTCCTCAGTCAGATGCACGGGTCCATCCTTGCGGGTCACTTAGGTCGTAAAAAGACTAGTGAGAAGGCACTGCAGAGATTTTACTGGTGGAAGCTTAGAGAGGATGTAGAAAACTGGGTTCGTCGTTGTGATACTTGCGGAGCCAACAAAGCCCCGACGAAGTCACCCAGAGCACCTCTTGGAGATATGCGAGTCGGAGCCCCTCTGGACAGGCTATCGACGGATATTTTAGGGCCTTTCCCAGAGACGGAACGAGGGAACAAGTGCATCATAATTGTAACAGACCATTTTACTAATTGGGTGGAGATATTTCCAATCCCGGATCAAACAGCAGAGACGTGTGCTCAAGTCATCCTGAATGAAGTCATTAGTAGGTTTGGCTGTCCTTTAGACTTGCACAGTGATCAGGGATCGAACTATACAAGCGACATATTTACCGAACTTTGTGAACTACTTGAAATTCGGAAAACTCGAACGACGCCTAGACATCCCCAGTGTAATGGGAAGGTGGAACGCTTTAATCGCACACTAGTACGAATGATCCGGTCTTACATCAAGGATGATCAGGAAAGCTGAGACCTTTACTTGGGATGTTTGGCTGCAGCGTACAGAGCTACCCCTCATGATGGCACAGGCTTTACTCCAAATTTGCTGATGCTTGGTCGAGAAGTACGACTCCCAGCTGAGGTAATATTTGGTTCCGTTGGTCCCGATGATCAAGAAAACTTGACCACATATGGGGAATACGTCGATGAACTTCGTGACAAGTTACAACATGCTCATGATGTCACCCGCCAGCGTCTCAAAATCGCAGCTAAGCGACAAAAGAAAACTTACGATGGGAAAACATTGGCACACACCTACAAACCAGGAGATTATGTGTGGTACTATCATGAGAAACGAGAGAAGGGTATCAGTGCAAAACTAACACTCCCATACAGCGGACCGCACGTAGTAATCCACAAAATAGATGATTTTGACTATGTTATCCAAATGAATGAAGCAGGCAAAACAAGGGTTATCCATCACAACAAGCTCAAACCATACGAAGGGACATATACTCTAAAATGGGCAGACAAAGCATTAACAAAAACAAGGAAAAGGGTCATCCAAACACTACAAATTCAGAAGAACTAGAATCATGGCACAGGGTCCGGTGACTGGTAGCCCCTAATATGTATGAATCCAGATATTAACAGAATGTTTGAGTGACACCACTTCTTCTTGCTCTTTGCAGAAGCAGAATGTCTGACAAGGCCCAGAGGGCTTATGGGAAGAGGGGTGCCATTCACCGCTGCTCTAGATGTCGTTATATCGGCGACAGATCACAGATGATACGTCATGTAGTAACCAACCACCTGCTTCGTCTTGACGCCCCATATGCCTGTGGTTACTGCAACCGTATAGCTCTCAAGGCGGAGGAGATGAGAAAGCATATGGACGAAAAACATCCATCTGTCGACAGTTCAGAAAGGGTTGAAGGGACAAAGTCACCATATGTATTGACTACCCAGGATGCCACCATCTTATCGAAGGAGGAATCTATCAATTTCTATGACGGCAAAGGTTTAACCCCGGTGGCTATCGAGAGAACGACGACACCTCAACCAGGGACTCCCATTATCATCCCAGATGAACCAGCTTCAACTATCCAGTCAGCGCCACCTGTAGAGCAGTCTGTTTCATGCCCCGAGAAAGAACCATCCAAAACCGTCAAGGTAAAGAAGACACCAAAAAGCAATCCCAAGTCAGTCACCCCCAAGAGCGGGAAGAAGACATCCATCCCTCAACGTCCTTCCAAAACAATCAGTGAGGTATCTTCAACACCTGAGACCCAAACCATGAATAGACCTGTAGCATCAGTTTCACCAGCGAAAGCCACAAAAGCACCTAGGAAAACCAAGTCTGTCACCCTTTCAGAATCATCCGTACAGGAATATACACCCGAGGATGTCAGGATAATCCACGATACTGGATTTCCTCCACTCATCCCCATCAAGATTTCCCTCAAAAGATCACATGGATCAGATGACCTGAGTTGTAACCTGAGAGATGTTGTTGATGTATTTAGGGAATACCCCAACATCAGGAACCAGGTCAACGATATCATCGAGCTACGTCGTGCTATAGGCTCAATCACTGACCCATCCGACACAATCGACCCAAACACAGTTGTGCTTGACACCAACCCTGCCGGACCAACAGAGTGTGCCATGGATATCGATCTCCACCCAAGTGAGGGAGAGGTCCTACAATTATTTCACGGGGATGATGAGGCCCTTTCCCCTATCCAAACACCGAGGAAACCTAAACATACCCCAGCAAATGGACGACCTGGAGTGAGCTCCAAACCTGCAGCACTTGGTGGTATCAGTTCTCGTCTCACTGCGACAGATATCAGTGATGTCATACAGCAGACAGTGCAGAGTTCAGCTGAAACAGTGGCATCAGCAATTGTAGCAGCCACCAGAAAGCAACCAGTGCCATCTGAGCAAGACCTGCAGCCCATGACCAATCAGCTGATGGTAACGAATGTTAATATTGCAAAGATTGCTGGAACCTTAGAGTCTACAAATATCAGGCAGGCTGAGCTTACCAACATAGCGACTGAATTGGTGAAAGCGATCTCCGAATCAACAGACTCCAGGCAATCCGAGCTGACAACCATCATTGGCAATTTGGCGAAGTCTGTAACTGGCCTGACCTCTGAAGCATCAAGAATGAACCGGGCAGCCTCCATTCTAACAGAGGCATCAACTAAAATTGGACAGGGCCTGACTGAGCAGACCAGTGTGTTGCATTCTTTGTATGAAGGCATCATCGACTCTCAAGCGACTCTAACAACAGCAATGAATCGTCAAGCAGAGGGTTTTCATTCTATCCTTGAACAGTTAAAACATCGAGGAAACTGGAAGATGTGACTACGGCGATAACAACTGTGCACCCAGCTTCTGCTACCACCACCAGCATCACCAATGCCAGACCTGAAACCCAACAGATCGATACACCCAGTGGAGATGACAGAACATCCAAGCCTGTAGATGAGCAACCCCGAACAACACGACCTAGTCAAGAACGCTCAAGTAGGCCCCTGGAGCCAACCCGTATAAGGAGTGAAATATCACAGCCAAGATATGAGCCAACCCGTTCCCGAAGTGAGGCCAATAGGTATCCGTTTGGCAGACCTCCCTACCACCAATACCGGTATCCGTGGGTACGCCAACCTATGCACGGGAGACGACCACGCAGCCGTAGTCCGGGCCAGGATCGTACGCACGCACAGAAGAGAGAGGATAGAAGATCTTTTCAAAGAAATGAATCTTAACTCTGGAAATTGTGAACTGTATATTTCTTTATTATCCTCAACAGAACTTTAGTTCCAAGTTTTATTGATAGCATTAACATGTACATATTGAATATTGGAGTCATATCACATCGAATTGATTAGGTAAAGTTAAATGTATTATATGTTGCTGAGGACAGTCAACATCTAAAAGGGGGGTAGTGTGACAATTTGATAATTCCCGGTATTATTGTTTGTCAAAGTTGATCGAGATCATGAGTGAATTCTGTTTGTCTGCGGTAATGGACAACTTTTGTATGTTTTATAAGACAATACTTCATCTCCATCGATCAATCTTACCAGTTGCGATTAAATACTTGCTCTTGCTTGTAAACCAGTCGTTATCGTTACGTAAAGTTCGCTCATCTTTAATGAATCCACATTTGTGCACAATTTTTGGCGGAAGATTTCTCTGTTGACCGCCATGTTTAGGAAATGCGAAAGCGAGGCTCTCTACTCACGAAGCAGTTTCCAATTAATTTTGATTAACTTTCGCAGATTATCATTAATTATAAATGATTGAAATAATTACCTTTGATAATTGAGATCCCTATTCAGCTAAGATTGCGAACAATTAGTTCCAGTTTAGCGAGTAATGATGGTAAGCTCTTCTGAGGTTTCCAGGATATGGAAGTGCACAGAACTCCGATAGGTGGCGCTAACGTTGCACGAGCGGGAAAGTATAAATTACGTTGACAGTCGGAGGTTCGTCACTTGGTATCAACCGAGTCAGCTGCACAGGCGGTGAACACAAATATCCTGTGAGTACAGCCAACGATATTAAAAGACCCCAGCAACCATTCACTACTATGTAAATTAAAAGAAGGGGACCAGTACAGCAAGGAGTATACCAGAATAAGCTGATAGTCCATCAGTGTCTATATCAATGCACAGCCCCTAGAAAATATCTGGAACCCTGAGATAAATTTCTGGACCCCTAGATTTATTTCTGGATGAACGTAATAGACAACCAGGGTGCACATTCAGTAGTCAATAGGCTAGAATGTAAACTCAAGCTGTCTAATCCAGATTTCCAACCAACACATGTCTAAAATTATCAATGATTGATTACTGGACCCAAAATTGAGTATTGGAAACAAGATCTATTTCGGGACCCCTGGATTTATTTCTGGACCCCTGGATAAATTTCTGGGTGATCATAATAAACAGCAAGGGTGCACATTCAGTAGTCAATAGGCTAGAATGTAAACTCAAGCTGTCATTTCCACAGTTATCATCAACCCATATCTAAAAATTGCCAAGACTGAGTACTGATAACAGGATCTATTTCGGGACCCCTGGATTTATTTCTGGACCCCTAGAATTATTTCTGGATGATCATAATAAACAGCAAGGGCGCACATTCAGTAGTCAATAGGCTAGAATGTAAACTCAAGCTGTCTATTCCAGAGTTACAACAAATGCATGTATAAAATTATCAACAATTGATTACTGGACCCAAGATCGAGTACTGAAAACAGGATCTATTTCGGGACCCCTGGATTTATTTCTGGACCCCTAGATAAATTTCTGGATGAACAAAATATACAGCAAGAGAGCACATTCAGTAGTCAATGGGCTAGAATGTAAACTCAAGCTATATATTCCATGATTATTTGTCTTCAACTCATATATTAATGCTGATATCAATGACAGCCCCGGATACCAGTGCCATATGATTCTAGGGATGAATCATACACGAATATAAACAGAATACATTTCAGGGGTGGTTGTAATAATACATAACAAAGGAACTATAACACAGTTTCAACTTCAATGCAAAGAATCAGGGAATCAACACGTACAGTCACGCACAGCTTCACAAGGAAACATAAAGGACGAGGTACGGACGTGAATTACAGATCACACAGATAACTTAAAAGTCGGGAAGTAACCAGATATAAAGGACGGGGTACGGACGTGAATTACGGACGTGAATTACAGATCACACAGATAACTTAAAAGTCGGGAAGGAACCAGATATAAAGGACGGGGTACGGACGTGAATTACGGACGTGAATTACAGATCACACAGATAACTTAAAAGTCGGAAGTAACCAGATATAAAGGACGGGGTGAAATTTTATGGAATACCAACCTAACTATAACGATCTTCCATCAGAGATCGGGGACATGATGTACAAATTACACAGGATCCAGAAACATATATACTCAGGGCATGAAAACGGAGTAGCACAGAATCTGAACGAAATAACAACAGAACACGGAACATCAGGAGAGCTTACGTTTATTGGATATTCATGTACGATGAATTTAATGATATCGCAGTGAATTTATTGATGTAACCAATACAGAGTTTATTATACGAATAAAAGTTATTCAACTTATTACTGCATTTATCCAGTTATTCAACATTAGAGTATTCAGTACAAGGTGGAATTCCGGTTAAAAACCGGTGGTGTCAGAACTGACTATTGGCGATTTTTATAAAATAATAATCAGCCATCCTGACCGATCAGCTGGATATTTCTGCAACGAAGTTGTCTTAGGAATTCCCGGTTGACCGTAACAATATCCACAAGACCCTTTTCGGAGAAAAGACAATATATTCAATATTTAGCACTTTTATAATCTAATATAATTAGAAAAGATTCGCATCAAAATATCTGTAACACCGTGTCGGAGAAAGGACAATATATTCAATATTTAGCACCTTTATAATATCATCTAATTAGAATATAATTTGATTGCTGATTTTAAGTACCAAAGGAAGATGTTGTTTTTGACGGGTTTTTTTCTTTCGAAATTACAATGAAAGGGGCCGATTGTCTCCGAAACACCTTCGGTCATCGTTGAGTGATTGGTTTGTTATGCCAGTAAGTCTGAATACATGTCAGCTGTCTGCATCAGTGAGGTTGCCTTTATATCGCTCGTTCTGTAGGCACCAATCAAGCATTACCTGTGACTGTTTTAAACAGCCTATATACCAGCACATGCGCGTTGTTTAACCAGGAAGAACGATAGAATAATCTGTTATTGTCTGAGTGGAGTTGCACAGACCACAAATGAAAATGTACCTTGCGACTGTCTTAAAAATCCTTACATAACAGCGCATGCGCGTTGTTTAACCAGGAAGAACGATAGAATAATCCCTGTTATTTGTGAGGAATTGCACAGACCAGCAAATAAGGTGTAGGACTGCCTTAAACCTCCTTATTCACCAGTCCAGGCAAGATTGAAAATACGTAGCATTTGTGCTGATTATACAATATATTTTCTTTAAGGAGAGGCAATCGGACAATTTGGGGCTGCGATTTAGAAGACATATTCAATATTTATCATGGCTGCAATTTAGAACAAATATTCAATATTTAGCATTTGTGCTAATTATACAATATATTTCCTTTGGCGAGAGGCAGTCCGACAATTTGCGTTTGCTAGTTATCATAAATATTGAATATTTCTTCTGGCTGCAATTTAGAAAGAAATATTCAATATTTAGCATTTGTGCTAATTATACAATATATGTCCTTTGGGAACAGGCAAGTCAAAGTGCTAACTAGCAGTAATCCTAGAAATTATTTTTCAAAGTAGCACACCCGTTTCTAAATATCAATGATTTTAGAAATTATTTGCGAAGTAGCAGATCTGCTAAATAGCATGCGAGACAATAATAACCATTCCTGCACCTTAATAACACTACCGACAGTGATACCAGTAGTATAGAAAAGACGGATAGACTCACATTGACCTCTTTGCACCTCAACTTGAGGAGTTGGCGCTGGAGATTGGAAAGTGACGCTGAAGTTGGCGCTGGAGTTTGGCCGCCATCTTGAATATGGTAAAAAAACTGCCAATTTGGCAGCGGTTTATTCTCTTGAACTCTGATACAAGGTCACGTGACCTCTGTATTCCTCCTCGGTGATGCGGTCTGGCGGTGATGCGGTCTGCCTCCGCGGCGAAAAAAGTAGTCCCCAGACATCAAATACGCTGCATGGTCCGATTGGGTAGTATGAGGTATCAATGTGAAGCATTTGTGAAAGTGCATCTGATGGGCTGGGTGTGGGGTTGAAATATCGTCATTCTGCGCATGCGCGGTAGGCAAAGTGTATGGAAATAGACGTTTTGGGGTCTAGGTGGGCCACTATTGGTCCTATGGAGTCGTATGAGGTATCAATGTGAAACATTCGTGAAGGAGCATCCGACGGGGTGGGTGTGGGGTTGGAATATCGTCATTCTGCGCATGCGCAGTAGACAAAGGGTATGGAAATAGACGTTTTGGGATGTAGGGGAGCCCCTAATGGGCCGATGGAGTCGTATGAGGTATCAATGTGAGGCATATGTGACTAGTGTCTCGGCCGTTGTCAACATTCTGCGCAGGCGCAAACAGGGAATTGTGGGAAAAGGACTTTGGAAGGAACTTTTTGGGATCGATATGGGCCACTAGTGGTCCTATGTAGTCGGGTGAGGTATCGTTGTGAAGCAGTCGTGAGGGAGCATCCGATGGGGTGGATGTGACGTAAAACTGAGGTCATTCTACGCATGCGCATACGCATTACCTTGAAGTGTTCAAGTCCTTCCGATGTGTCAAGTTTTAGACTTGGGTGTCCGTCCTGTAGGGTCTGTACATATTGGATTGCATCAGCATTGGCTGGGTGCCAAGTGTTTAGAATTGGTTGGATGCCAACATCCGGGTTCCGTTGGCATTCATCCAATTGGCTGGGTGTCAAGTTTCATATTGGCCGGGTGCCCATTGGCTGGGAGCCAATTGGCTCAGAGCCAAGTTTTTTGCTATAAAAAGGGGTTCATATTGCAGTTCGGAGCTCCGAAGCTCAGAGCTCCAAGAGCTCGGAGCTCCAAGAGCTCGGAGCTCCAAGAGCTCCGGAGCTCCGAGCTCCAGAATTCTGGAACTCCAAGAGCTCCGCCTCACGGGAGCATATAAACACGACGTGCATCTATGAAAGCTTCATTATACGCCTGGTGTCCATGGAGACGAGAGCCATGGTTTTCGCTTGTCTCTTGTGTTCGAAATTATTTTCCACGCCATTTAATCTACGTAGACATTTGCTTTCCATACATAATAATCGTATACAGCGAAGCCATCTCAAGGAACGGAGTCCCGATAACGCGCAAATTCAAAGTACGCGCGAAGAACGATCAACACCTACGTCACACACGAGAGTATTAGAGCATCCCTATACGATGACGGTGAGCGGCCCTACGGGGTGTGGAAAGACGTCCTGGGTGATGAAGTTCTTAGAGGACTGTGTGGCAACCCCAGCTCCGACACGCGTTGTATGGTGTTATAGCCAGTGGCCGCCCGCCTACGAAACTACGCCATTACAGAATGTGAGCTTCGTCCCAGGAATTCCTCACGACATAGACGAACCGTATTACTTCGATTCCGAGCAGACCAACGTGGTAGTGCTCGATGATCTGATGAATGCGGCCGAGGACAATTCGAAAATCGCCGACCTATTCACCAAAGGGTCCCATCATCGCAATCTGTCCGTCATCTATTTGACTCAGAATCTCTTTCCTCAAGGGAAGGTGTCCAAAGATATTGCCTTGAACTGCCATTACTTTGTGTTGTTCTCCAACCCCATCGACAAAGCACAAATCCGTGTGTTTGGTAGTCGAATTTATCCTCATAACATCGATCATTTCATGCAGGCGTTTCAAGGAGCGACAAGTCGTCCGTACGGCTACCTGTTCGTAGATTTAAAAGCCCATACCCCCAAAGATCGCCGGCTGACGACCCACCTGTTACCCGGTGAGGCATCACCACAACGTCATATACCTTTACACCATCCACCGAGTCCACATCTCGCAGAGCAGCAGCAGCAACCCGCTCCCGTACAGCATGTCCCCTTCATACCATTAGTCCCCGAATACCACCCAACCGTGAAGGACCAACCCAAATCCGAACAAGGGAATGAACATAATGTGAACTTGAGGCTATGGAAGGATTTGTTCAAAGAAAGTATGGACGCCGAGCTGGGCGAGATGTTGGAGGCCACAGGAAATAAGTTTCACCGCAAAGGGTATTCGAAAAAGGAAGCCGCAATGTTAGCCCATAATACTTTGGCACCCAGACTACGACGGGCTTCACGTCAGCAGTATGCCCACCTCCTGACCCATATAAAATTGCTGGACAAGGACCCGGTCCATATGGAAATTGAAAGAACAGCATCGATGTTGAAAACCTCGGGCATGAACTGGAAAGCGGCGTATGACAGAGCAATAGCACGAAAGAAACAGTAAAACGCATCATTAAGATCAAAAGCGTCTCACTATAAATAGACCACACGGCACCAGTCCCCTCATTTCACCATGAGCACTGCAGAGTCCAACTTGTTTGAACCCGACAACGAGGATATTCTAGCCGAAGCGTTACGTCAAGCCAATGTCGATACTATTATTGATACAGCGCAAGGGGAATCCACCGTTCAGCACCAACGCATGCCTTCTCATCTTACCACGCTCATAGATGACATCCAATGGGTGACACGGGTATGTCTTCTGCTGCATAAGAAACAGATAGTACCAGAAGAGGATACCAACACAACTACCCGTGCCCAGAATCTGCTGACCCTGCATGAGGCATTTCAAACCTTTATGGAGAACCAGCTGAAGACGGGAAATTATCTTCTTGAACCTCCAACATCAACATCCAGTGATGATGGACATTGCATAACGCGTTGAGACAGGTATGGAGACGGGCGTTGAGACGGACGTTATGGCGTTGAGACGGGCGTTGGTGAACGTCACTGCATTTCGATGTATTGGTGTCTAGAAAAATGAGAGGATTTCAGCTAATTCACCAGAGCGTTGAAGCGTTAAGCTAAGCGTTGACGGACGCATAAAAAAGGAAATGTATTGCTAAAACACGCACAGTCGACGTCCAACCGTCAACACGGCTTATACTTGCTCTGAGTGCGAACGCACGTTCACCAGACATTACGATATGATGCGACACCATGAAAATATACATGGGATTGAAGACTCCGAGGATTCCGTTGAATCGGATGCTGATACAGAGATTGATGAGAGTGTATCGACTGATACCGAATCCAAGATTGCTGACAGTCTATCTACTGATATGGAGAGCTTGACCTCAGATAGTCAGCCTACATCCCAGGAAAGTGAGGCAGAACCTACCTTCTGGGGTCGTATTGTGACAGCAGCTATCAATACTCACGCTGCAGCGATCGAGGACGCCGGACAGGATAACTTACAACAGACGTACACCGAAATGCGGCCCTGCATCAGGAAAACAGCCATGGCGATCTATGAACAGTGTAACTTAATACCGCTTGAAATGAAAGGCGACCCCACACACAGGTCCATCATGAAGACCAAGCGTCACTTGGAAGAGGATATGGCGCTACCACCCGCCGAGGCCCTGGAAAATGCGAGCAGAATGCACAAACAACTGTTTCAGGACATGCTGCCCGAAGAATATCCAGGCTTGCCCGACGAGGACTAGAACAAAAGGATGGAACTTTCTGAAACGGCGACTAACGGACAAGAACAAGTATGACAGATGCAAATGGCGGCCTCTGATTAAACAAGAGACTTCTTGAATTGCAAACATACCCAACGCGGCTCCCCCAGCGTGGGTATGTTATGATGGATGGGAAAATAAACTACAGAAAAAACTTGTTGTTGTTCTTGTTCTCTCTTCCTTGTTGTCGTTGTTGTTCTCTCATCTGTCTACATCGTGGCGTCAAGGTGTTATGCTAGGGCGTAACGACGGTCATTGACGAACGTCACTGCATTTCCAATGAATTAGTGTCTAGTAAAATGAAAGCTTTCGGGCTAATTCATCAGGGCGTCAATGCGTTGAGCTTGGCGTTGGCGGGCGTTGCTACAAGATGCCACATCACACGACGCATTCGGACTAAGGATGGTCCATTTCTACACCAAATACCTTCCTTCACCGCCCCAAAACGCCCACTTTGGCTACTACTCGTACTTATGACGTCACCGATGACGTCACAGATGCAGTTGACATCCTTCAAATCGGGGTCTACACCCCGAGAGCTACAAAATGACATCCCACACGACCCATTCGGAGCAATAGTGGTCCATCTCTACACCAAATACCTTCCTTCACTTCCCCATTACCTGGTCACGTGACATTCGAATACCGCGTGACGGAATTACAGTGAAGTAACCTCCTTATGAATACGTGTCGGTTACATATCTATTCCATCAAAAGTCGAATGTTTCTCATTTAATTCCTGATTTTATTCGAATCCCGAGCGCCTGGAGTATATTGTATCTGATTTCCATCAAGTAAAGTTTCAAATTGATAAATGTGGTTAAGCAAACCCGCGTTACGGAATTACATTTTGGTCCATGTTTTAAGGAGATGCGATTTTTTCTATTTTACAAGTTTCGAATTCATCCGGTCTAAAAAATTCTGCGGACAGACCGAAACACATGAATTCTGTTGTCATGTATCCGGGAATGCACGTATATTCGATTGAATGTGAAAGATCGATAATGACTGGTCAACAACATGGGCAAAATTGTCCACGAATGACATAACCGAAATTTTGAATTATGTCACGGAATTATTTTGGTTAACGATTTCATGGAATTGACGAGAGTAATTTGTATTGTTGTTTGTATTATACAACCCTATTGTACATTCTTCGAAAATTCTCATGAATATCCAATCGACATAGTCTGTATACAGTACTTTAATTCGCGTTCCTGACAGTTCTTGTACAGTGTGATTCTTGTTTGTATTATGAAATTTTCTTGTACGTAATATAGAGTAATTCTTCACCTGAATAAAAAATTGTAAGTTTCACGTTCTATTAGAATTCATGAATTATTTATTTTTAGCCGAAAAATAATCAGTGGAGAATTGTTCATCAACTAAGAAATACAAAGTCTTTCAGGCTTTCAAAGAGAGACTTGGAGACTGTCGAATTATCCAGACCACCCCAAATTTATGGGGTGATATTCTATTCTGTGAAATACTTTAGCGGGGTATAAAAACGCACTGAGTCACCCGTGGACTTGCAACAATTCGCAACAAAGCGTACTTTTGCACAATGTAACGTGTTCATATTTTTCCGCCCAGTTTCTACTGCCTACATCCCACGTGGTCTATTAGTATGCACACACATATCTTTTTCCCCATTTTTCATTGGCTGGGTACCCTCTGTTTTTCCACGCCCACCCCACGTGGGAGTGTGGGCGAACAAGTCAACCTACCGTGACAACCCCAGAAGAAGAAAATCTTGCCGCTGGATGTTTCGAAGCAGACCTGAAAAAAAGATGCGATACCATTCAAGAACAAAAAAACTATGTCGGGACCAACATCAAGCCAGAGAACATGTTGTGGGAGCCGTTGGCCAAAATCATGCATGAAATATACTCTCCGCAGTTGACAGGATTGTTTACACTCCCACAAGAGACAATTTGAAGACAATTTTCTAGCGGGACTTTTTCTAGGGGGGAATTGATGTAATATATTCTTCTGTAATAAATCTCCAACATAGATGTAAAATAGATACCGTGGCGTAAAATTAGAGAGAACATTTCAACACACCTCAACAAAAAATGAAACCTGGTACGGTATATCCTTCATCTCGGAGGGTAGCGAGTTCGATTCTCGCATTCATTCAGTGTGTGTGTGTGTTGGACATGTGATTTTAAAATTTTATTATGACCAGGCTAGATTGAATGTTTTATGAGCGCTAAATATAGGAGAGAAAATGGCAACACTGTCGTCAAAACATAACAGTTGACAGCTGAGCAAAACAGCCTGGGTTTTTTTCCTCCGGCCGATATTAGCCCATTGGTTAGGGTTGATAGGTGTTTTCCCCTATTTTAGGGGTAAAGTCCGTGTTCCGCTTTTTATATTTTCAGGAAAAAATTTTAATTTCAGATGCACCCATCCATGACTGGGTGTGCCTTCACGAATGCTTCACTTTGATACCTCACTCGACTCAATCGGACCCCTAGTGGCCCACCTAGACACCAAAACGTCTATTTTCATACCCTTTGTCTACCGCGCATGCGCAGAATGACGATATTTCAACCCCACACCCAGCCCATCAGATGCGCCTTCACAAATGCTTCACATTGATACCTCATACGATCCAATCGGACCATGCAGCGTATTTGATGTCTGGGCACTACTTTCTCGTCGCGGAAGCAGACCGCATCACCACCAGACCGCATCACCGCGGAGAAATACAAAGGTCACGTGACCTTGTATCAGAGTTCAAGAGAATAAGCCGCTGCCAAATTGGTAAAGTTTTTTACCAAATTCAAGATGGCGGCCAAACTCGGGCAGAGGTCACTTTGCAATGTCCAGCGCCAACTCCTCAAGTTTAAGTGCAAAGAGGTCAATGCGAGTCTATCCGTCTTTTCTATACTACTGATACCCCAATCTCAAATTCATTTAGCTTTAAAGGTTGATTATTAAAACTTGATAAACGGAATCCAGCTGAAGCCTTATGTCAGCTTTCCGAGTCTACACTTAAAACAGTAAATAATATAAAGGCTAGAGCACAGTGAATGATTGAGTCGATGAATGAATGAATCAGTGAGTGACTGAGTGAGTCAGTGATTGATTGTGTGAGTCAATGGGCAATTGAAAAGAATGAATGTGAAAGTGAAGTGTTTGAATAAGTCAGTGAATACCTGAGTGAATCGGTGCATGATTGTGTGAGTCAGTGAGCATTGAAATGAATGAATGTGCAAATGAAATGTTTGAATGAGTCCGTGAGTGAATCAATGAGTGATTGAATCAATGAATGAATGAGTCAGTGAGTGACTGAGTGAGTCAGTGAGTGATTGTGTGAGTGAAAGAGCAAATGAAATGAAATGAATGTTTGAATGAGTCAGTGAGTGTATGTTTGAGTGAATGAGTCATTGATTAATTGAATGCGTGATCAACTGGTTGATAGTTTGTCAAAGTTGATTGGTTTTTGGAGTGAATAAAAAAACTTCATATCCTAAATAGCATACGGTGCTGGATACCTAAAAATATCCACCAATCAGAGCAAGGCTCTTATGTTGCTAAAAATAAACACCAATCAAATTTTGGGTATTTCCACCTTCTAAAAATATCCAGCAATCAGAGCACGGCTCATGTGTTGCTAAAAATAGACACCAATCAGAGCACGGCTCTTATGTTGCTAAAGATAGACACCGGAAATATTCTATTCGTTTCAAGACGTTTCTTTTTTCACGCTGTAAAGTCGTAAATGAAGAATGAGTCAATGAATAATGAGTTACGTGTTTATCAACCTTCAAAACCTTTTAAATATTTGCATATTATATATAGCTCGAAAACTTGAGGAGTTAGCGCTGGAAATTGCAAAGTGACCTTTTTATATGTAGCAGTGAAGATATATTTTTTTAACCATTGGAGAAAACGATAGTTACATTTGAATTAAAAGAAAGTTTGTGATCAACTGACGAAATATACGGGGTTTTATAAGTATAAACACGTTTAATACCACCATTAACGTAGTATCTACATAGCGTTTGTAATCCATGCACAATAGTGTAGAAATGGAATTGCGTTAGATGTATGTGTGTGACCGAAATGGCCACGCATAACAAACCAACATTTACTTGTTAAGAGAGCGTGAGAATGAGGACAGGTCGCTTGAATAACACATGCCTTATACGGAGAGTATGGCGCGAAATAAAAAAAATAAGACGTTCTTAGTTTGAAGAGGCACATTACATATTAAGTAATAATACAGGGGTTATTACATATTAAGTAATGAAACAAGCTTCGCAACATAACAAGGGTGGAGGGAATAGGAAAGATATGAGATTTGTATGCATATACCTGATTATCCATGTTATGCTGGTGAGCTTTTCAACCCCTTGCGTTTATTGAACAAGTGGGTACACATATTTCTATGGCAAAGTTTGTAAATTATCGAACATCCACAAAGTTTCCATATATATATTTATATTATATGCATAAATAAGCTGGAATATAGTACAAGTTTGAAAGTTGTGTAACATTATCAAGAATCCAAGGTAAAAAGCGCACACAGAATGACCCTTAAATAATGTATCTGATTGTCAGACTGACTGAACATCTGCAATCAATTAAACTGTTTTTATCCACTCTTCCCTCACCCTGAAGTTGATAAGTCGCATGACTCGTCTATATCTCGCAACTCGCAGAATCATAAGATCAGGGTCCATAGTGGATAATTTAAAAGAATGGGATAATCAACCTATGAAAGCTTTCTTTATATAAAATTCGCGCGGACCGCAGTGCGAGTACCACAGAGAAAGTTGTAAATATGTTCTCATCGTTTCCAGGTGTGTTTCTTTTTTACACGCTTTTAAGTAGTAAATCGATGCGTTTATATTGACTATTGAGCTTAAACGTATTTTTCTACCTTTCAAACCTTTCAAAGTAGATGAATATTATATATAGTTAGAAAGCCTGTATAACGAACATCATTTCAGTATCAACAAAATTCTAATAACATCGTTCAACTATGAATAAATCGTTAAAATGTACAAAGTAACTTTAACAATTTTACCACCAAACCCTGATATTGAGAAGCATATGTATATATGAACAGCGGCTTGGCCCTGTAAATATGAGCAAAAGTGCGACAACAGTTGTTCGTCAGTTCGAGCAAATATGAGTCGCGATTGTGGTTTGAGCGTTTTGGGTGTATGGAAAATTAACAACGCCATTATACACACTGGGCTGCATATATCTTCATATTGAGAATCTTAATCACATTTTCAGTGAAGAACGTTTCACCTGAAACTTGAATCAAGACACTGACATAGTAACTTTTAATATAGAGAACAGACCCTTCCATATACGGGAACCTTTTATTTTTAGTGAATAGCAAGAAAAGTCCGTGGAATAATAGGGTCTATATAAGTTACGGTTGGCATTTCTTGTAGAATATAGAAACTTCAGAAATGTGACTGAAAATTGAGCGAACGGAAATGGATAAACGTAGTTAGCTATGGTGTATATGTAGAGCATGTACATGATTCACTGCTCTTTGTTTATGGGGAGATTACTGACCTACATAGATGTGGGGCATTACATATTAAGTAACAAAACTGTCTTTTGAGGATTTGTAAAAAGAACAGGGATTTCCCCAATGATGCCATGATCTATAAATAGAACTAACGTCATAATCTTGGGGGTTATTACATATTAAGTAACAAAACACTCTTTCATGGATTAATACATATTAAGTAACAAAAGGTACTTTTAGGGATTATCACATATTAAGTAACAAAACGACCTTTTAAGGACTTATAAAAGGAACAGGGTTTTTTCCCAATCACGTCATGATATATAAATAGAACAGACGTCATGACGTTTGGGAGGTTATTACATATTAAGTTACAAACACTCTTTTAGGGATTAAGACATATTAAGTAACAAAACGCACTTTTAGGAATTATTACATATTAAGGAACAAAAATAATTTTTAATGATTTATAAAGAAACAGAGCTTTTTCCAATGACGTCATGATCTATAAATAGAACTGACGTCATGATCTTTGTGGGATTATTACATGTTAAGTACAACACTCTTTTAGGGATTATGACATATTAAGTAACAAAACGCACTTTTAGGGATTATTACATATTAAGTAACAAAACACTATTTTAGGGGTTATCACATAATACTTTGTTTTAGAACCCCCCTTTTAACCTCTACTAGTTTGTTGCTTTCTTAGAAGCCAGGTCAATGTGACATTTTCGACACCGCGATAGACCTCTTTGTATTGTTGTGTTCATTGGTTTATTTTCTATTTTATATTTGTGTCCTGTCTTGTTTTTCCTTTTATTTTAGTGACATTGTAGACCTGTGTTTGTCAGTTCTTTTCTGTTTTCCCCCTGAGGTTAGTATCTGGAGTTAATTATTATCACTCTTATTGTTTGAGTAATAATAATTAACTTACCATAAGGGAGATATGAGAAATGTGAGATATGTTTTGAGGATTTAAACTCATCCATATTTTATGAGAACTGCATACATTATAGATTGGTAATAATCAATATAAATTGGTAATAACTGATCGTTTTCAGTGTATAGTACATGTATGTCTAGGCTATATAGTCTATATTGGTCCATTTCCCATATTAGGGGAGTGTGCTTTTCTAGCCAGAGATTAGTTTCATATGTAGCGTTCAAGATGCATTAAATTCTATCAGAGTATTTTAATAACAGGATGTTTGACCGGTCGCTATAGCCACTGTAGTTTCCTGGGGTTAAATCTGAGATCCGTTTCGAGTTAGAAGAAATATCTCGTAGTGGGTCTTTGTCATTCAAGCTGACTTCAATTGTATTAAAGTGTCAATAAATTAAATCCACGTAGGACAATTTTAACTTGTTTATATGAGTATATGATAACGCTCAGGTGAACCGAGTTTTGTTGTTACAAAGTAATTTGACAATTGCTGAAAAGCCTATGCCTGAGGAAAACGATATTGTATAGTGCATTCAGATACTAGACTTGTGTAAATGTTATTGAGCGTGCAAGCATGTTACCCAACAATAAAGTGAAAACATCACAATTAGGCTGTGCCAAAATTAGTCAATCAAAATTATACACAATATGGAATAAATTCCTGAAAAGAAATGTTACCATACAAATATTGATCAGGGCCAATCAAGTATAGCCGAATATTTGACAACGAAATTTAAATAATGTCCCTACTTCATTTTCATATAGCAGTGAACAAGTTAAATTTAGGAAATTGTTTAAAATTCATTGTCAATTATTCCGCTATAAATGGATCGCCCTTACCAATATTTGGATGGTGACCTTGAAGCTTCCTTTATTCCATATCGCGTATAATTTGAATTGACCAAAGTGACACAGTCTAATTGTAATGCTTTTATTTTATTTTTGGGATACAGGCTTTTGCACGCTCAGTATTTAACCGTTACAAAAGTCCAGGAACTAAATGCACTGTACATACAATGTGATTTTCTTCGGGCATATATGCTTTTCAGCAGTATATTTTTATTAAATATTCACGAAATTACACGGGCTCTTGCAAAAAAAACAACATTGATAATGACGGTAAATCTGTATTTGTTAACGGTAGCACGTAACCGTATTGGATAAGTGTTTGGTTCAAGTGTTTGTTTAACAGTATATAAGCCATTATAAACTTTTATGTCTTCGGAATTAAGATTTGTTCATTGTAATCGAGCCTTTACATGATGGCTTATGTGTATTCGTATATTAATTTCTGTACCACGATCGACGTCTCCAGTGAATAAAAAATAGTTTATCTTTAAAACAATGTCTGGTCCTGTGGAAAACCTTAGAGGCAACTTTGAGGTACGGACTTGAAAGCGTTTCCCAGGCTAATAGGTTAATAAGGTTAATATGAACGTCACCGCCCTCGGATTGAAAAACGTAACACGCCCATAACATCAGATAACCTGTAGAAAAGTTCATACGGTGAACAGTCTATCTCTGTGAATTTAATAATTCGTATGAGAAACCAAAGCACAAGACAGTTTCTTGCAAGCGAAATGCGATCATCACTTTTCAGCTGACAAGACATTTTAATATCCGTATCACTCCCTATTATTCTTTATCCGAAGGAATTTGCAAATTCATTTAATATTACAGGATGTTTATACAGCTCCAACTCAGGGTTAGGCGAAATTAGACAACATGCAAACCGTAGTTACTTTGTCATCAGTTCGTGATATTTGATAACCAAAGTTGATAAACTTTTGACTGAAGCATTGAAGGCGCTTGATAATAGAGCTCTAAGATGTAGATATTCTAAGGGACATAACTCCCGGCTATGATTGCACAACGTATGACGTGTGGCAGTGACGACCACTTAGTCCATGAGCCAGACCAGATATCGGTACCACCTGGGGTGGCAAATTGTCATTATGTTTATTTGGAAGTCCTATATCCACAGATGAAAAAAACTTTGAAAGCAATCCGGGACTCGTAGCTTAATGGTAGCAATCACCTCTTAAAGATGGACACCCGAGTCCTGAGGGACCAGATATTGGGGTAGGGGAAATATAAAGTTGAATAACTTTGCAAGTAATGGTGATATAGTGACATTTGGCCACTCGAAATGTTGGTAATCTGATCCTCTATATGATGGTATCTGTTATGTGCTAGTATGGCAATTATGTAGGTCACCAGAGGTCAAAAGGTGACGAAATCTGAGCCCTGTCCAAAACGTGACCACCTGTTGAAAAACTCGCAGCAGATACCATACCAATGGGACTTTCTTAACCTAAATGGGTTCAAATTGAAGCCAAGAAGTACCCAAGTCTATAATAAGTCTAAACAAGTGGAGTTTATTATTATTTAGACTGTGGCACAGAACTGTTTTTGACGCATTTTCAAAAATGGTCTTTTTATTGGGCTAAAACAGGCAAAATTGTATGAAGTTGGACAGCTTGAAATCAGCTGCATATTTTGACAAATAACTAACCAAATGCTAATGGCCATGTCTTAGGTCTATTCAGGGATTAGTTCAGCTACATTTCGAGGTAATTAGGTCACCAGAGGTCAAGGTCAAAGACTGTCAATTATTAATTTTCTACATTTTTATGTGGGACTTTCATATTACAATGTATTTACATTGCAATCAGTTTCAAGTATAGAGCACCAGCGCCATCACTGGTGCACCCTGTACCCTATAGCCCGTAGGGCATAGGATACACCAGGGTGCGAGTGCGCCAGGCATGGGTGTCCGCAGGGGTCAAAAGTCAATCGTCCTCCAAACCCCCTTTATCGCTCGTTAAGGCGCTGAGACGGGCGTTAAGGCTTAAAGATAGGGCGTTAAGGCGTTGAGACGGGACGACGGGCGTTGACGGCGTCACCGCATTTCGATGTATTGGTGGCAATTTCATGAAAATCAAAGCTTCTGGGCTAGTTCACCAGGGCATTGAAGCGTT
>JAVTVY010048522.1:0-23439 GCA_036873755.1 Hanleya hanleyi | reverse complement strand
AGACAAGACCTGAAACAGAAGACGGATGACGATTACAAGAATACCAACAGCGCCTTGAGTGACAACGCCGCATAGCAAGAACACCCAGAATCAGAATACTCGACCCTAGACCACACCAGACACGCTACCCCTTAGATGTTACCGAACTGACGCCCCAACACAGAATATGATCCTTTGACTTTCACGTAATATAGGACGTAGACCTGCCGTTCTGTACCCCACTACACACTCCAAGCAATTGTTACAGGCACAGATTTCTGGAAGGACCCACCCTGTTCCCAAGGGCGTCGTTAGGGAAGCCGTCTCGAAGAATCCTGAAAACGCCCTGGTTCTCCCAGTTTTTCTGGACGGCTTTGTGCGTACTATGGGGTACCGAGACAAAGGAATCATCCACGCGATTATAACAAATATTTTCCAGTATAAAAACCAATAACAGACTTAACGACTTGTACATAGCGACTCTTCTCTACTAGTATTTATATTTCCTCATTGTTATTGTTATTCATTATTTAATTATTTATTTTAATATCTAGCGTTGCAAAAGATCTCAAATTAACAAAGAAATGTACCGTGAAATTTAAATAAAGCATTGAGTTGATGGGCCGCGAAATCCGTATGGGAAGCGGCCCTTAAACCACAATTTCAATCAAATGTAGATCATTAGCTTTGAAAAAGTTGGAAGTATCTCCAACGAAACGTCAGCTCCACAGCAATAAAGAAGTTGTTATCCATAGAATAGCCTTGTGTTGATCACATATTCACTAATTTCCATGAGGACGACCGCTGTTTTGTCATACCGCTGTCCGACATCTCTGATCATTTCTCAGTGTTCAATATGAGCGGATGTAAACCAACCTTAACTACAAAGGAACAAAACATCTTTTACCGTCTTATTAATTCTAGTCAAACTATGTTTATTTGTTAATTGGAGCAATGTTACCGAAGAAGGTTTGAACATAGATGAGGCTATGGATACATTCCTTGATAAATTGACCCCAATTTAGATGAATGCTTCCCCCTCCGCACCAAAGCTACCCCAAACAAAATATCAACAACCTCGGATAACTCCCGGATTATTAATCTATACATGAAAAAAATAAATCATATCGTCTGCATATAACCAATAAGCAACCTGAAAATACTATAGTGTATAAGCTATATATGAACAAACTGAACCATACCCTGAGGCACATCAAGAAAAAGTGTTATGAAGAAAAAATTAACAAACATATAACAATAATATCAAGAGAAACATGGAAGGTGATAAATGACCTAATGGAACGACGAAAAAACACTTCCGAGCGATTTTATCATTAATGGAAACGAGACTACTAATTCATCGAAGATAACAATTTTAACGACTGTTTCTGTTCAATCGCATCTGAACTAGCCATCAGAATACATCGGTCTCGGGCTGATTTAAGAAACTGTCCTCTTGAAGGTCGTGCAAAGAAATCAATCAGCTGTACAGTCATTTCCTCTCAAATTTAATGGGTTGACCTGAAGCTGACCTTAACGGCCAAGTGTTCAGTATCTGGAATGTAAAAACTCCTTGCCACACTGAGGACAGAATCTTTCACAGACTTTGCTTAGTTCAGTTCCCTCATTCATTTCTATGCCCACCCACTCACATTCCATTCATTTCATTACACAACTATTCCATATCTGCAATAAAACGGGAGCGCCGCGGCTGCGTGTACACTTGCCCTGACTCTGAAGGATTCTTCTGCAGCTCTGATGGTCACGTCACGTGTGAGATGTGCGACACATGCACGTTGTACACATATCATACGACTATCGCTGTCCCACCTTGCTCTGGCTCTGTCAGACCAAATCGCAATTCCTTTGTCCATCCATTCACGGCATACCCATTGTTACTTTCATCATATACTTACTCTAGCCTGATGGCCATGCCACGTCTGAGGAGTGACAAATCCTCGGCGTACACATATCTTACGACTATCGCAACTTGCTGTGGCTCTGTCAGACCAAATCGCAAAATGCTCATCTTAGTTATGAATTAGCGACTATTTCTGTTCAATTGCATCTGAACTAGCCACCAGAATACCTCGGTCTCGGACAAAAACAATGAAAACGTGGTATAACAAAGACAATAAAAGTATGAAAAATATCAGTAAAAATTTCTAAAATAATTATGTACATGGGGTGCGTTATTTATCAAGCTATAGATTTTATATATGGTTAAAAGGGATTTAAAATTAGTACAGGTAAGCTCTAGAGCAGAAACGATAAACTCTTGTACATATAGTAAAGAAGCAGAACCACACATAGCACATTTGCAACTGATGCCACACCAGCTCCTCAGTAGTCTGCGGAAGTCTTTCCTGAATTCGTACGGCAAATGTAAGTAAGGATGAGAGTCTTGATAACGCTAGTTTTGGCAACAGACTAATGTATTAGCTAGGTCATTGTGATGTTATTTATCACTAAGTATCATGAGTAGTATATAGCATGCTTTTCGATAAAGCTTTCACTCGGATGTAACTATGACGTCACAACTTCCGATGGTGGCGCCATCTGTACACTCTGGATGCAAGGGAGACAACTCGGACACATCAAGGCATGTACTGACCTATCTAGGCTATAGTTCCGGCAACCTTCGACCTCGAATTCTTCCGCGGTAATGCGGGCATGTCTGGTGGTGATGCGGTCGCGGGAGAAAGCTTCCGCGGACAGAAAGTAGTCCCATGGGTTGACTTCCAATGTTAATGTATACGGGGAATACCTAAATAGACGTTTTGTGACCTAGGGGAGCCCCTAGTGGACCGATGGGGTCGAGTGAGGTATCAAAGTGAGGCATTCGTGAAGGGGCATCTAATGGGCTGGGTGTGGGATTGAAATATCGGCATTCTGCGCATGCGCGGTGGCCAAAGGGTATGAAAATAGACGTTTTGGAGCTAGGGGAGCCACTAATGGTCCAATGGGGTGATATGAGGTATCCATGTGAAGCATTCATGAAGGGGCATCTAATGGGCTGGGTGTGGGGTTGAAATATCGGCATTCTGCGCATGCGCGGTGGCCAAAGGGTATGGAAATAGACGTTTTGGAGCTAGGGGAGCCACTAATGGTCCAATGGGGTCATATGAGGTATCAAAGTGAAGCATTCATGAAGGGGCATCTGATGGGCTGGGTGTGGGGTTGAAATATCGGCATTCTGCGCATGCGCGGTGGCCAAAGGGTATGAAAATAGACGTTTTGGGAGCTAGGGGAGCCCCTAATTGTCCAATGGGGTCGAGTGAGGTATCAATGTGAAGCCTATGTGAAGGGGCATCCAGTCATGGGTGGGTGCATGTAAAATTTTTCCTGAAAAAAACAAAAAAACAAAAAAAAACGGAACACGGACTTTATCCAAAAATACGGGAAAATGCCTATATGGGGTATGGGGGGTATATAGGTCGCCGGGCTTAACGGGGCTTGCCTATCAATAGAGTTATCTCCCCCTAGTTCCAGGGTGGGTGTATGTAAAATTTTTCCTGAAAAATACGGAACACGGACTTTATTCTAAATTACGGGAAAATGCCTATATGGGGTATGGGGGTATAGGACCATCCTGGGAAACCTACTTCTAGACATTTGCGGTATAGGTTGTGGGGTCTCGTTTTCTTAGTCTCGTCAAGACAAACATGATAGGAAGTGTCCCGGAGCGAATCGGTGAAATTTTTGAAAAAGTACCATACAGCCCATATAGACCCATACAGTCCCATACTGGGGGTATAGGACCAATGTTTGTCCCACTGGGAAACCTACTTCTAGACATTTGCGGTATGGTTGTTTGGATTTGTTTTCTTAGTCTCGTCAAGACAAACATGATAGGAAGTGTCCCGGAGCGAATCGGTGAAATTTTTGAAAAAAGTCACCGAGACCCATATAGACCCATATAGTCCCATACTGGGGGTATAGCACCAATGTTTGTCCCACTGGGAAACCCACTTCTAGACATTTGCGGTATGGTTGTTTGGATTTGTTTTCTTAGTCTCGTCATTTAGAACATGATAGGAAGTGTCCCGGCACGAAACGGTGAAATTTTTGAAAAAAGTCACCGAGGCCTGGGTAGGCCCATATAGACCCATATACTGGGGTATAAGCCCAATGTATGTATAAATCCATACTGGGTGGACGTGTTGGAGTCTAGGTGAGTCCCTGGTGGTCCAATGGTGTCGTATGAGGTCTTATTTTGAAGCTCTCATGCAGGAGCACTTGACTACACTAATGATTCGTACGTTGTCAATAGTCTGCGGATGCGCAGCCTGGCCGTAGTAGAGAAAGCAGCCATTTTGGGGGGTGTGTGTGTGGGTGTGTTTGGGTTAGAGATGGGCTATTCACGGTTCGAATGGGTCGTGTGAGGTATCCATGTGAAGCCTAGGTAATGGAGCCTCTGATGGCGTGGATGTGGGGTAGACATAGGGTCATTCTGCGCATGCGCGGTAGCCCAAGGGTATGGACATAGACGTGTTTGGGGTCTAGGTGGGCCCCTCATGGGCCTATTGTGTCGAGTGCGGTATCCATGTGAAGCCTAGGTGGGGCAGCATCCACCTGGACTAACATTCACGTGGTTTGGTGGGTCTGCATGACGTCACTTCCGGTTTGGGTGAATGCTCAAACACGACCTCCAACTTTCTCGGCCCCGGCCCAGCCCCCCAGCGCGAGCGCGCGGGTTCTCCGGCCGCAGCGCGCGCGCGTTCTTCGGAAGTGCGCGGGTTGTCCGAAAATGGCGGATACGTTGACCGGAAAGACCCGAAGGTGAACGCCATTGTGGAAAACCCCCACAGACAGGTCAGTACATGCATTCCTATGATGTTCACGCATAATAAAAGGATTGATCTGTAATCTGTGTTGTTGTTGTTGTTGCTCTCTTTTTTGGACTAACCCATCAGAATAGTACGTATCACGGACTACACCCGTAGAGCTACATCTAGGCGCGCATGTGTGACCTGGTCTATAAAACACGTCTCTCTGGATCCTACACCTTCATTTCTATGGTTGCAGAGCCATGACGGAGATCCAGCCCTATGCGACTCGCATTTTATAGCATGCCAGCGTGGTTAATTCACTCACGGGTTACCGAGCAGTGGTCCTGTCCATGTTTGCAGATGGCGACGACAACGAGGGGCGACGCCAGATCCTGAACGAGTTCACAGAAGCGGTCCTCGACACAGTGCACTCGATGGAGAGGTGTGCCATCACTCACCACTGCTGGACTATGACAGCGATCCTTGATGCTCGGGCTATGGACCAGGAGCGCTCACGCCGGAACCAGCGACGGCTGGTTGGCCTAGTCATGGTCTGTGCCCTATTGACCCTGGCGCTGTGGCATTGACAGTGGGACCTGACTATAAATACGAGGGTCAGGCAGAGTGTGTGTCATTCACCGTTCGTCATTGGATCAAGCATGTCACCAGTCCTACGAGCCATCCTTCCCCTTACACCCCGGGTGGGGTTACACGTCTATGAAGATAAAGTCACCCTCGTGGAAGACCGTGGAGATGTTTGCTGGTCGCGCGCTGAGACCGTATCGAATACGGTTACGCTACACCGTGACAGCTGGACCAAATTTAAACGGGTGTTGAGCGGCGAGCTCGACGGACACCTCATCCACATAGACAATGCCATCTACGTACACCGTGGACCCTTGTTCCCACGCCTGGGCCGCTACCAAGACCCTACGCGAAGCTTCACCCTAGACCCCGATCTGTGGACAGCCTTCGAGAAAGTGGTGCCTATCGTCGACCAGCTGTTTACACCGGACGAGCGGTCATCAGACGAGTTGGAGTGGCCTCGTGCCCTGAGAGAATCGGCGGCAGAACCCAATAAACAAATGTCTAGCCATGAACCAGACGACGATGCCATTGATTACTCGGCTAGACTTTGACCACCCGATCCTTTGATCTCACGGGGTTCTCCCTATAAATACGAGAGACAGTCAGATCTGGTACCATTCACGTACTGACCATGACGGAGCATATAATACGGGCGTATCTCAGCTTAACCCCCGAGGTTTTCCTGCACGTGTATGCGGATAAGGTCGATATCATGGAGGAGGTGGGAGACATCTGTGATGCGGACCCTACACAACCGTGCCCGGCCCACATTCGTCTGTCCCGGCAGGGCTGGACCAAATTCAAACGGGTGTTGTCTGGTGAACTGGACTGCGACCTCATCCACTTGTGTCACGATGTGTACATCCGACGCGGCCCTTTCTTTGGTCAATTGGCTCGGCTAGATGGAGGTACAGTGCATTTTATCCTTCACCCTGATCTATGGTCTGCATTGGAAGATGCCGTGGTAGATGTGGATCAAGTGCTTATCAAGCGGTCATCAGACGAGTTGGACTGGTCATTTACCATGGACACTGTGGAAGCCCACGAAGAAAATCAGAAAGAAACTCCGGCCCAAGATATACCCGTTATAAATAAACGATAGAGCCAGGGTCCATCATCATTTGTCACCATGAAGCGCTGGGAGAAGGTGTTGGATAACTTATACTACAGTCCCGACAGTCCGGCGGCCTATAGTGCATTGTCGGCTCTCTATCGAGCGGCCAAACCCCAGGGGATACAACGTGCCCAAGTCCGAGATTGGCTAAGAAAACAAGACACCTATACCTTACATCGATCTGTCCGTCGCCATTTTCTACGGAACCGGGTCATCGTGGGAGGAATAGATGCCCAGTGGCAAGCGGATTTGGTCGATATGAGCGCCTTTGCCAAACACAACGATGGGAATCGGTATATCTTGACGTGCATCGATATCCTATCCAAGTATGCGTGGGTGGTACCCATCCGGACGAAAACGGGGGCGAATCTCATAGCGGCGTTCAAAGACATCTTCAATTACAACACATATAAGGGAGGTGGGAAGAGGTGCCGACATACTGACTGCCTCACATGACTGCACAGAATAGTCTTCTGGTTAACCTATTCTAAAGCACATACCAAGAATCTAACGATTCGTGATATGTGTTGTATCTCAGGTACGCTTTTATTGTACCTGTTCATGTGGCAACTTGGATGATATGACCACACGGCCCCTAGCACCGGCATAAGCGGCATTAGATACAAATCTAGAGAGCTATGATGGAAATGCTCTGACAACTCGTATACTGGTAATTGGTGAGCTGTTTCGCTGTGACAACTCGTACATTGGAGATTGGTGAGCTGTATCGTCGTCAGATGTAAATGACGGCATTTAACACAAAAGACTAGTCTGTAAGGCCCGATGTCGACCCAGCATCAACTTCCCACAAATGCCAACATATATCAAAGACCTTCGTATTTGCAAACCGACGAAGGCACGGAATTCCTCAACAGACCGTTCCAACAGTTTCTGAAAGCCCAGAAGGTGTTTTTCTTCCATACGTACAACGAGACCAAGGCTTCCGTGGTGGAAAGGTTCAACAGGACATTCAAAGGCCGCATGTATAAATATTTCACCTATAAGAATACAAGGCGGTACATCGATGTTCTCCCGAAACTTGTGAGTGGTTACAATCGAGCCTATCATCGGAGTATAGAGAGAGCCCCCATTACCGTGACCCAACGCAATGAAGCCCAAGTCCGGCGTGTCTTGTACCCCAGGCCATCGCAGCGAACGCCGAAGGCGGTGTACAAGGTCGGGGACCCTGTACGGATCAGTAAAGTCAAGGTCAATTTGAGAAAAGTTACTTGCCCAACTGGAGCGATGAGCACTTCCTGATTAAACGGCGCCTACCCCAACAGCAGCGAGTCTATGAACTGGAAGATCTTCAAGGGGAACCGTTGCCAGGGACGTTTTACGAGATGGAATTACAGCCTGTCGTAAAAACACAGCAAGACTACTACACGGTGGAGCAGATTTTGAAAACGGAACGTCGACGTGGCAAACTGTTTCATTTCGTCAAATGGCAAGGCTGGCCCAGTTCCTTCAATTCCTGGGTCGCTGCCAACCAGGTGAAACGACTATAAAGCCAGACACCACTGCCGTCATCCTTCATTCCACGTCCGACCACAGTGCTATGGACAAACAGCAGCTGCCTCTGAACACAGCGTCTCCCAAAACGCGCAAAGCGCAAGTGGGCTTTGTGGTGAAACTGCTAACCCTGCTGAGTGTGTTGTACGGAGGTGTGTTTTACGACGTAGCCTATGTCAGCACGCTACTTAACCAACTGAGAACACCAGCCATCAGTGAAACCAGTCTACAGATAGCACCAGTCAACCCCGTATCGAGCCCAGTCACCACCACACCCCGTGTACAAGCCACGTCGAGCTCCACACCAAGCTCCACATCTACACCAAGTACATCCAGTACGTCTGAAGACCCACCGGATTTCATCCATCACAGTGAACAGACAACGACGACGGACGTTGTACCCACCACCACCATCATCACTGGCAGTGAACAGACAACGACGACCGACGTTGTACCCACCACCACCACCACCACTCCAGTTCACTCGTACGAAATTTACAAGAGCGGGTTACCACGACAACGGATACACCTCGAACCATGGACCCTCGGTGGCAGCATCCCTTCACGTGTCTCATCGCAGGACCGACGGGCTCCGGCAAAACGCACTTCGTCCGGAAGCTCCTTCAACACGCCGATAGCATGATCACCCCACCCATTGCCCGAGTCGTGTGGTGTTATGAGAATGGCAGGCAGCGTATGCAGCAATGCCCCACATCACGTTCGTGGAAGGCCTACCCAACCTGGCCGATTTGGAACCGGACACCTTGGTGGTTCTGGATGATCTCATGGCGGAGACGGATGCGCGGGTCACCCAACTCTTTACCAAAGGCAGCCACCATCGACGGCTCAGCATCATCTACATTGTGCAGGATCTGTTCAGTAAAAACAAAGAACATCGGAACATCAGCTTAAATGCCCACTACCTGGTGGTCTTCAAAAACCCGAGAGATACCAATCAACTGCTGCACCTGGCGAGACAGATGTATCCCGGCCGCACACCGTTTGCGTTGGAAGCCTTTAAAGATGCTACAACCCCTCAGCACGGGTATGTGCTCTTCGATCTCAAGCAAGCCACCCCCGAACACCATCGACTACGGACCGGCATCTTTCCCGGGGAGGCCCACCACGTGTACATGCAAAAATAATGTAAACACACCCACAGTGGCGTCCCCAGCTGGAGTGTGTGTGTTTGATGATGGAGATAATAAAAAGAATGAATACCACAGCAGGGTTGACTTTGTCTCTGTTCTCTGAGGAAGATAAAAAGGGCAGAGTTGTGGGTTCTGGCATTAGTTGTACATGATGTCTGCGCGAGTACGGAAGCACGCCCCGACGCTCCGTGTATTGAAGACGGCCCCACCCGAGTTGGTCCGAACCATTGTACGCGGTGCGGACCCTGACCTTGTACGCTGTCTGTGCGAGATCGGGTACAACCTGTTAAAAGGCAACGTACCACTGACTCCGGCTCAGAAGACCAAGTTGGCCGAGCATAAGACAGGTCTCCGAACCCTAGTCCAGAAGCGGGTCCCTCAAACACAAAGGAAAAAGGTGTTACAGAAAGGCGGCTTTCTCGGGGCCATCTTAGCACCGTTGGCCGCTTCGGTGTTGGGTCCAGTATTGGGTGGACTCTTCGGCCGACAATGAACCATACGAAAAAAATGGTCCTCGTCGAACCACGATTCCTTCAAAACCTCCAATCGCCCTACCCTGTCCCACCTACGGTGAAGACCATAAACACCCTCGATGGAGAGATGCAACAGATCTTACAGAGACCGGGGTTAAGCGACAGTGAGAAAGTACAACGGTACAATAAGACGCTTCAACGGTACATGACGTTCATGGACCAATACAAAACCCTCTCTACCCCACCACCACCACCACCACCACGTGACACACCGCCGACCTCAGCACCGCTCCAACAGCCGCCATTACCAGGGGTACCACCCACAGCCCCACAGTGGGTGGAAGACGAAGTGCTGAAGAGTGTACCTGCATCGTTCAAGAAACAAGCTGGCCTGGTATTACAACGGATGAAACAGAATCCTAACATGACTTGGAATGATAAAGGCGAACTACTGGTACAGAATCAGGTGGTCCCCGGGACGCACATGACGGATTTAGTGAATGATCTGATGGGTAAACGCAGGTCGCACACGGATCCTCGAGGATGGGAGGTCTTTGCTCAAGGCTTGAAAGACATGCATGTACCACAGGAATTGATGGGGAACCCCCACCGCTGGGCCTTTATGCAGCGAACCCAGCAATCGCCGAGTGGCCCACTACCTTCTTGGGAATCCGACTGGGAACCGGAGTCACCCCCCAAAACTCCACCACCACAACGGGCACCTTCTTTTCAAACCTTTAAAAAACCACCCTTGATCAGGACACCCCACATCTCCAGAGCCGTGACACGTAGCAAGTCAACGCGACGAACACGACGCCGGACACAACCGCCCAAGGCCTGGAACACCTATTAAAACCAACAGCAGCAGCAGGACAGCTCAGTCGCCATGTTTTACCTCACCCTACCCAGTAACAGTTCGCTGGATGTGTTTCCTGACAACACCGTGGCCAAGTACGTGACCCAGTTACCGCAACCGTTGCATTTACCTGGACGATGGGAATGTGGCCTCGTGGATATCCAATACCCTTACTCGTGGTACAACGTGCGAGCCAATGAAGTGTGGTACGAGGTGACCTACGAAGGAAAAGACACCCGACTCACCCTCCCCGAAGGCCAATACGATACTCCCAAGGAGTTCATGGGTGGGCTGTCAAGACTGTTGCATTATAAGGCTCTACGGGAGGTCACGAATACTTCAAAACCCATCAAAGCCTATCCCTTCAAGAATCACGTGAACTTCGATTACAACGCACACAACGACAAGGCAGAGCTTATCGTCATCGCCAACGCGAGTGTCGTACTGAGTCCTATCCTACAGCAAATGCTGGGTTTCGATCTACGGACGTTCGCTGGTCCCACCGCCCACCAAGGCGAGATCCCGATGGATATGAAGTCGGGTATGTACGGACTCTACGTTTACTCGGACGTGGTGGACAACCACATCGTGGGCGATATCAACACACCTCTGTTACGGGTGGTGCCCATTAAAAAGTTGTATGGAGATCAAGTCACCCACATGCTCTACCTGCCCGTACGACAAACCCACATCAACACGATCACGGTGGGTATAAGAGATGACACGGGACGACCGGTGGCATTCGAACGCGGGAAAGTGGTGGTGACACTTCATTTTCGACAAGCACGTGCTCCCCACTTTGCATAATGAAGGTGCCTTACGAGTGCGATACACGCAGCTATATGGACTATTATGCCCAACAGGCCGGGGGTGGCTTTCCGGTTTTTAGTGGTGCACGCATGCAACGTGGACATGGACTGGGGAACATACTCGGGAGCATCGTCAAAACGTTCCTGCCCTTGGTGACGCGTGGGGTGAAAGCAATCGGCAAACAAGCGGTACGCAGTGGACTGCAAGTGGCCGGTGATGTCTTGGGGGGTACGGCACCCAAAGAAGCCTTGAAACGGCGGGCCAAAGAAGCGGGAGGCGTCTTGGTGGCCAAAGCACAACGCACCGTAGGGAATAAAAGACCTGCCCCACCGAGACCACGCACCAGTCGACGACCGACCCAGCGACGACGCACATCGAAGACCCGGGATATCTTTTCTTAAAACATGTCCTTGATCCACGCCGAGTCCTGCCCCTCCACCAACAGTGAATTTGATTTGTGGACCGTCCCGCCCACACAGACCAGTGCCGAACAAGGATTATGGGTGGAGCATCTCCCGCTGTCCAGCATCAACGCAACAGGGCCCATCGAGTTCACCATCAGTAATGCGGATACGGCCTATGTGGATTTAGCCCATACATACTTGTATGTGAAAGCCAAGATCGTCAATGGAGATGGCACCAGAATCGCCGACCAAGCAACGGTGGGCCCGACGAATCTCTGGCTGCACTCGATGTTTCAACAGGTGGATATTTTTCTCAGCGATAAACTCATCAGTGACTCGATCAACACGTACCCCTATCGAGCCTACATCGAGACGCTGTTGTCGCATGGACGAGAGGCTAAAAAATCTCAACTGACAGCCGCTTTATTCTACCAGGACAGAGCCGAGCACATGGGCGCAGAGAACGACAATACGGGATATAGCAAACGGAAGGCTTTGACCGCGAACGGCGTCTCGGTGGATCTCATAGGTCGACTGCACGCAGACATGTTCATGCAAGACCGATACCTCTTGAACAAGATCCCCATCAAAATCCGACTGATACGGGCGCCTCCGACCTTCGCTTTGATGGCCACTAACGTAGAGGCGCATGCAGCTGACTATAAGATTGTCATCGAAGACGCAGTCCTGTATGTCCGAAAAGTGAAACCGAATCCAGCCGTTCAATTGGGACACATGAAAGCCTTGGAAACAAAACCAGCCCAGTACCCTATCCGACGTGTACAAACCAAAGTGTTCTGTGTCTGCTGGAAATATGAGCGCCAACAAAGAAAACCTGTTCCTGGGGGAACTACCCAAGCGATTGATCCTGGCCTGTGTGGAAAATACCAGTTTCAGTGGAGCCTACCCAGAGAATCCGTTTGACTTTAAACATTTCGGCATCAATTTTGTGGCCCTGCATGTGGATGGACAACAGGTGCCAGCCACGGCCTTAACACCGAACTTTGGGCGCGCGAATTTCATTCGAGCCTATCAGAGCCTGTTTACAGCCACCGGTCAAATCAACCAGGACGAAGGGAATTTCATCAGTCGGGAGGACTACGGGAACGGATACACGTTGTTCTGTTTCGATTTGACCCCCACCTTAGAGAACGACCATCAGCTGGCCTTCGCCAAGCAAGGCAATTTACGGTTGGAAATCCACTTTCAACGAGCCCTCCGGAGCACCGTCAATGTGATCTGCTACGCCGAGTTTGACAACATCATTCAAGTGGACAAGGCGCGCAACGTGCTGTGTGACTTCTCCACCTAACATGGATACAGACCAGATAACCACCGTGCTGGAGAATGACCCAGAGACACGTATGGTGTTTCAAGGGGTGTTCGCCCGAGATGTGTTCCCATTAGACCGTATGTATCCTGCTGCTTACGTTCTCAACACGGACCCGATGGATCGGCCCGGTGAACATTGGATGGGCGTGTACTTGACAGAACAGCAGGGCGAATACTTTGACCCGTACGGCCTGCCACCCCTCCATCCCGATTTAACAGACTTCATGGATCAAGGCACAGAGACGTGGTGTTGGAACAGTCAAACGTTGCAAAGCCTGACCAGTGGCGTGTGCGGACAATATTGCTTGTTTACCTGTACCATCGATGCCGGGGAAGACCCTTATCTACCATCGTACAGATGTTTGACGAGTACCCCAAGGCCGAGGACCGAGATGTACTCGTATATGACTGGGCCGCCCATCATTTCAATGTACAAGTCCCGTTCTGGGCTTGAATTCTTTCAATGTACACACGCCCGCTGTTCTGGGTTTAAGTTTACAAGCCCCCTGTTCTGGGCTTCAGTTCTTTCAATGTACAAGCCCCCTGTTCTGGGCTTCAGTTCTTTCAATGTACAAGCCCCTTGTTCTGGGCTTCAGTTTTCACGTGGTTGTTCTCACGTTGTTGTTGTTCACTGAATAAAAAAAATGAGATCTCACCAAAAAAAACCTGTCTTGTGTGTTTTATTCATAATGCATAAATGCCCAATGTGGAGATTCAGTCAAACTGAAATCAGTGGTGTAGGATGGGGCCAAAATGTAACCCATCAATGTTAGAATGCAAGAGCACTATAGTAAAATAGAGAGCCAATGAAATCAGCTCACAGACCAAGTACGTGTTTTGGTCTAGGTTTGGAGCGGGAATTTCATTGAGGTGCGTGTAAAGGAAGACGGTGAGTGAAGACTCGTCCAACACGTATAGATTAAGTTTATTACTATAAGTTCTATGTATTTTTAAATCGCTGATTGGTCCAAATGGAACTGCCCATCCTTCCCAGGTTAATTTACAATCCCCTTTTCTTTGACCTTTTGATCCGACATGCTTCCGCGCACTGCCGGTGATGACGCGCACTTCTGGAGAACCCGCGCGCGCGCGCTGCGGCCGGGCCGGGGCCGAGAAAGTTGGCGGTCGTGTTTGAGCATTCACCCAAACCGGAAGTGACGTCATGCAGACCCACCAAACCACGTGAATGTTAGTCCAGGTGGATGCTGCCCCACCTAGGCTTCACATGGATACCGCACTCGACACAATAGGCCCATGAGGGGCCCACATAGACCCCAAACACGTCTATGTCCATACCCTTGGGCTACCGCGCATGCGCAGAATGACCCTATGTCTACCCCGCATCCACGCCATCAGAGGCTCCATTACCTAGGCTCCACATGGATACCTCACACGACCCATTCGAACCGTGAATAGCCCATCTCTAACCCAAACACACCCACACACACCCCCAAAAATGGCTGCTTTCTCTACTACGGCCAGGCTGCGCATGCGCTGACTATTGACAACGTACGAACCATTAGTGTAGTCAAGTGCTCCTGCATGAGAGCTTCAAAATAAGACCTCATACGACACCATTGGACCACCAGGGACTCACCTAGACTCCAACATGTCCACCCCGTATGGATTTATACATACATTGGGCTTATATCCCAGTATATGGGTCTATATGAGCCTACCCAGGCCTCGGTGACTTTTTTCAAAAATTTCACCGATTCGCTCCGGGACACTTCCTATCATGTTTGTCTTGACGAGACTAAGAAAACAAATCCAAACAACTATACCGCAAATGTCTAGAAGTAGGTTTCCCAGTGGGACAAACATTGGTACTATACCCCTAGTATGGGCCTATATGGGTCTATATGGGCTGTATGGTACTTTTTCAAAAATTTCACCAATTCGCTCCGCGACACTTCCTATCATGTTTGTCTTGACGAGACTAAGAAAACAAATCCAAACAACCATACCGCAAATGTATAGAAGTAGGTTTCCCAGTGGGACAAACATTGGTCCTATACCCCCCGTATGGGGGACTTTTTTCAAAAATTTAACAGTTTCGCTCCGCGACACTTCCTATCGTGTTCTAAATGACGAGACTAAGAAAACGAGACCCCACAACCTATACCGCAAATGTCGAGAAGTAGGTTTCCCAGGATGGTCCTATACCCCCCATATCCCATATAGGCATTTTCCGTAATTTAGGATAAAGTCCGTGTTCCGTATTTTTTCAGGAAAATTTTTACATACACCCACCCTGGAACTAGGGGGAGATAACTCTATTGATAGGCAAGCCCCGTTAAGCCCGGCGACCTATATACCCCCATACCCCATATAGGGATTTTCCCGGATTTTTCGATAAAGTCCGTGTTCCGTGTTCCGTTTTTTTTTTTTTTTTTTTTTTTTCAGGAAAAATTTTACATGCACCCACCCATGACTGGATGCCCCTTCACATAGGCTTCACATTGATACCTCACTCGACCCCATTGGACCATTAGGGGCTCCCCTAGCTCCCAAAACGTCTATTTTCGTACCCTTTGGCCACCGCGCATGCACCAGGGAATGCCGATATTTCCAACCCCACACCCAGCCCATCCCAATGCCCCTTCATGAATGCTTCACTTTGATACCTCATATGACCCCATTGGACCATTAGTGGCTCCCTAGCTCAAAACGTCTCTTCCACCGCGCATGCTGCACCCAGAATGCTGCCGATATTTCAACCCCACACCCAGCCCATTAGATGCCCCTTCACATAGGCTTCACATTGATACCTCATACAACTCGATCGGACCATTAGTGGCTCCCTAGCTCCAAAACGTCGATTTCCATACCCTTTGGCCATAGCATCGGTCCACTAGGGGCTCCCCTAGGTCACAAAACGTCTATTTAGGTATTCCCCGTATACATTAACATTGGAAGTTAACCCATGGGACTACTTTCTGTCCGCGGAAGCTTTCTCCCGCGACCGCATCACCACCAGACATGACCGCATTACCGCGGAAAAATTCGAGGTCAAAGGTTGCCGGAACTATAGCCTAGATAGGTCAGTACATGCCTTGATGTGTCCGAGTTGTCTCCCTTGCATCCAGAGTGTACAGATGGCGCCACCATCGGAAGTTGTGACGTCATAGTTACATCCGGGTGAAAGCTTTATCGAAAAGCATGCTATATACTACTATCATGTGTATTATCCTTCTGTTAATGCTGGACAAATCAATTAACAGATATTGGATCTCCAGAACTCTCATTCTGATACTAAAAATTACGAGTTTTATGTATAACAATTAAATTTTATGTTATTGTGCCTGCACCTGAATTGAATAGGAAATCCATTTTACATCACATACCATTTGTTAATAAAACATTTCTTCAGATAAAAACAGTACCTACAGGTAATATACACATTCGTCTTGAATTGAACACAAATTTATATAACTGAATTCGTTTGCGACACTGCTTGTTCAAGTCTATAGTTTCCTCTTAATAGTCCCTTTTACTGAATGCCAATTATTAACTTCACCAAACCCAGTGATAAATTAAATTGTTGAAAACCACTAATTGAAATTGTTGTTAATTTACGCTAAGAACTTAAGAGGCCTCACTTCCAATTTCTATTGCCCATACTGGATATAGTATTGTATTCTTGTCAAACATTCATGCCATCTTATACTGCAAATCTGTATTGTTTGGGCAAGATATTACCGAGTTGCCAGTTGGATTTTCTGTGGTCATGTAACAGCGCCGAACCACTATTACAAGTAGGTTCACTGTATGGAACTACATTCTGACATTATTCTGCTTGACTTCCTCTCCACCTCTCCACCACTGGATATGGTTGCTGCTGTACTCACCTACCACCCATTTTGAAAAATTGTAAAACCTGAAGTTGTATGTATGTGTTTTGTTAAGGTCTTATCGCTGTATATTTATGTTTGCTTTTGCTGGGTATTCTTATGATAAATAATTTGTATATTAGTCAGCTTTGCCAGCTTTAATTTGAATATCTAATTCAGGAAAGACTGTCCTAGCTTTTCATACTAAATAGATGTAACCTGTTCGGGGCAATATGTTTCATTGGAAAATCGAAATATGGACAATGAAAGGCCACATATTGCATATTCAAAAAACTATTTCAGTAGCACAACACAAATTAAGATGATGAAGAACATTTCCATGTTATATTTTCATATCTCACAAAAGTAGCTGCATAATCTTTGATGCATATGGAAATGTATACCACTCATATGCGGACAACGATACCGGTACTGACGCCAGAAGACGAAAGAAGTCACATGCTCTAACAATTTACTTCGAAGCAAAAGTGTGTATGGAGACCTTACCAAACCGCCATACATATCGAGGTTATGGGGTTAACTGTCCCGTGATAAAGGCAACAAAAATAATTCAAAGATAACATTGTTTTATTGAGAATTAACATGTATAATACAAATAAACTTAACATTCACAGGCAATAAAAGTTCATTAATCTCAAAGAAATTTACCAGATCTGAAAACCATACAAACACCTGTCCATAGATTTGCGTCAGATGTTCAATCACGAGTAGGCCTATGCTTATTATAATAAGTCGATTACCCAACATATGGCCGACTATCCTCTGATCCGCTCAATAGTACCCTAGCCAATGGCACAGCTATAGCCGAATACAGACATGCATCGTATATGTTTTTGCTGTATTTTTTTAAGTAGGACGAAATTCATCTTGAAAAGAGCATCGACGTAATGTTTCTGATCGAGACTGCTAGTTGTGAAAAAATCAAAGATTCTGAACCTGTATATCGGTACAGTTTATATCATATACGTTGGCAGGTTTGTTGGAAAGCCGCTATCGTTTAATGGTGTCAAAATATACTTTTTATTCATGTGCGACATTATCGGGATGTATAATGATGTGGCCATTATCACCTGAAATTTCAAATAATTATATCCCGTAAAAGCAACGTTCGTAGTGCGTAGTGCCTGTGTAAAGTAATATGCGATGCTCTCATAGTGTGAAACTGCGATCTTCAATGTTGAAAGTTTTCTTCAACCCGTGCAAACACCTGAAATATAAATCCTTACTAAAACATTTTGGATATTGATACACTTTTGAAACTTTGGTGACGTTATTCCGGTAATCCGAATTGCCGTCACGTGATGCAATGCTTTATGCCATGATACCACTGCTTTTTTTACCTTAAAGGTAAACTCTACGGTAAAACACCGCGGGAATTATACAAGAGTCCCAGTAGATTAAAAAAATCGTGACAAATATTTTTTCTCATTTTTTCCCAATGAATGAGACAGACGCAAACATAGAAAATACCGTGATTTGGGATTTCTGGGGGGCGCCGCCATGTTTATTTTGAGCAGGATTTTTATCCAATGGGAATGCGTGAAATTCAGTTGTGCCGATAATCTCCTACGTCATCGGACATTCTCTGTGTCGAGATAACATGGCAGCATATGGTCGTTTTCAAGCACTCCTCCGTTCACCGACTAACAGAGGCAATGTTATAGATTAGCTTTGATGTAGAATATGGCCTGATACTAGCAGATATTCTACGATGCCGGGCTGCTCTGCATTTGGCTTCACAATGTACCAGGTAATCCCGATACGTCGCACTATCCTCCTCGTTCATGTTTGTTAGCTACGGTCTCGAATACTGCACCTCCAATTGACGCGTTTTTATCTCCAGAGGCAGAAGAACTAGTGTCCGCTGACGTCACGATTCTTCAAACATGGAGGCCTCTATGTTGTTCCATTGTAACGAAGTTAAAACGTTTAGTACTGCTTTGAAAAAAATGTAAAAAAATATCTGATACACGATTTGGATTCTATGAGGAAAAAGCTTTAACTGGTCATGCACGGTTCACCAGAGTTTACGTTCCCTTTAATATAGTTTCAAATTTGGTAGGGGCACTCTATTGATATACCAGTCTTTACTTTAGAAGATCTTGAAACCGGCCCCAAATCTCAAAATGTACAGATAGAATTAGAACGGTATCTAGAGTTGTATATTTGGAACTGAGAACCATTAGGACATAGTATGAATACGTTGGGAAGTTAGTATATATACTGCACTATACATTGTACTTGGACAGAAAGGCATGGGAGTCGAAAGCTTATGCATTAAATATGTGTATGCAGATGTTAGTCTATTCCAACAGAACAATGCCGTTCAATCAATTCGATTCTGGTTACAAGTATATTTTTAGTTTGTGAATCTGAGAAGGATTTTCTGTTTAGCTGAGCTTTTGTTGACAATCTACCTGCAATGGAATTAGAATAAGGTACATTTCAGATGACCTGTGATTAATCACTAATATTAATCATGTTCCGGGGAACGGTAAAACAAGTTTTGAAATCAGACATCAGCCTCATGGATTCCGTGCTTCAAACCCCAAAGAACCCATATCCGAGCAGGCTGACCGTGTAGTTATGTCATGGAATATTCATATCATACACCTGAAGTATCTGGGAGCTGCGTTTCTGGGAAAATGTTCCAGTAGCCGGATTAATTTACAACAAAACCTTGTGGGGTTTTACGTCTTTGAGTGGCGTTTAACGTAGGAATGCAGCACACCGAAAACATCAATGTGCTTGCAAACATTTATTGAATTCGCAAAGAGTACCATAGCTAGTTTTTTAATTGTTTTTCATTCGCGTGGACATTCCCGGGGATTAGCACAGTTGAATGGTAGCACATCTACACTGGTTCCTTGGTCGAATTAAAATGCGGTTAGATTGACAACGACAGTTCTAGTAAACAGAAAACCCTTCGGCAAATTTCCTAACAAAAGTACCCAGACATCTCAAAATGGGATACAAATCACCAAAAGACATAACAGAACCATTTATGCGTTTTACTGGTGGTTCGATAGTGTGATAGGACTGAACAAAAAGTTGGCATTTTAGATTCAACGGTTGGAACGTGCAAAGTGTTCCCGAAATTGAAAATTATGCCTCTGACATCCACCAAAATTCACTCTTAGTCAATTTCAACAAAAAAGAAACTAATAAATGGCTTATAAATGAATCTCCAATAATATTCCCCACCCCGATTAAACCTTTAGAAATAAACTTCCTACGTCCTTAAGAATCAATCTGATTCGCCAGAACTTCATTGTTCTGTTAAAGTTTCAAGTTTTGTACGACCGAGACTGTATGTCATCATTCCCTCTACCCACCGTCGACCTATCACTGATCGGTAGGTCCCTCTGTCCGTCGGTTTGTTTGTTGTCTGCACTGCAAGCAGAAACTATGGGTTCCGGGGACATACTTTCGAGGTGTAACTCAAACAGTATTGCGCTTTGACTGGTGAACGTTAAAGATTTGGGGCAGGGGTTGTCATCCTCTGAACGAATTGTCTTGATCTATTTCAAAACAGTATTCTGCCAACCTTGGTCAAGTGTAATTGAATATCACCTTATCCAGGTCTAGTCATACTGATTATATCTGACTATATCCGCTGACATAATCCGCGATCTTGGAATATCCTAATTCAGAAACATTACCATTAACCTATGAACCGGCATACATAGCAATTTTCACTGATCATAGGAGGGGGGGGGGGGGGATTTGGGTTAATCTCACACCCAAGGTTGTTCCACTCGTATGGTGACAATCCGTTTGACTGGTGGAGGAAGCCGGAGGACCCGGAGAGAACCACCGCCCGTCGGCAAGTAACTGACGAACTTCCACACATGGACCAACTGGGCTTGAACTCGTGACTGTTCAGCATGCAGTGTGAGGCTAGCGGTCACCAGCGGAGCGCGATGGCAATGAAGTTTTAAACATAGTGAATGCTAATTGTGTGTTTGTCTTTTATCTTGAATAAACCATGTAATTCTCTCCATATAAAACTTCATATATCGGGGTTGAAATACATACGGTGATGTCATAATGTATTGGTGTTCGCTCGGACAAAGGTCAATACGACCGAATACGGTCATACAGATGTGTGGTTAACAATCGGCAATTTGACGAGACACGCCCGCAGATCGCCTGTTATTAATTTATACGACATCAATCACCTTTATCAGCTCGAACACCAATACATTATGAAGTCTCCCTGTGTTTGAGCCCGGTACATGAAACAAATATACTTTTCTTGGATAGAATTACAGTCATTTCAAGCGTGATGTATTTAGTTGTTACACACGCTGCAAAACAGAAACTTGACGCGAAGCTAAGTATTACATTCTGACAAGCTCAAAAGTAGACAACTATTTAAAATGGACATATTATAGCATCTCTGATTCATCTAGAAAATGATATTATTGTAAATATGAGTGGATATTAATTTTAGTTCAGTTCTTGATGGCATTAATTTACTCGGAATGTCTTTGGCGTGGCATTTGCGAAAATGAATACATTCCCCAAGTGTTTATCAACACCCAGTCAACATATTCACAATAATATTCACATGTGTTATTTGTTATGTACAGAATTTGGTTATAGCCACCTATCCTCTTCCCACAATCATCCCCAAATCTACAAGTCCTTCAACACTCCTCCACCTCCACCACTTCCATCCACCTCATCCTCCACCTCCAATATCTCTTCGTGACTTGTCTTCGATTAAACTCTTTTGAAACTTTTATTTCTCATTTCGCGCTCGTCAGAATCTTGCATCGTGCACGTGCACGTGCTGTCTACACGTTGAGTTGATTATGACAAATGTTATCACATTCCGCCAGAGTATAAAACCTGTTCGCATTTCCATCACATCCACCGTAGATAAACTTCTCACACTCCATCGTGTTCACGTTGAAATAGAAACGTGGCTTGTGGGCTCGGCATTTTCCTTTTCTACTGGGTAATGCACATAGTTCGGGTAATCCTTCTGGAACGTTCACTGTAACTGAACGTAAAGAGAACAAAGCATTAGCAAACTATCCCCATTAACTTGCAACATTCAAATATGTAAAATACCTGTCACACCGACAAACATGAGTTACACGATGAAGAGACCTAAAAGCTGGTTATTTACGAATAATATTCATCGATGTCTTTAAATTACAAGCGTCTGGTCCGTCATTCATAATTCAGCCATCCTCCATTAAAGAATATCCGCGTCCATAATCCAAAGACCTATTCCATATTCCATATAACAGTATTAACACCAAATTCAAAAAGACAATCATAGTATACATAAACATAGGCTAGTTTCCTGCAAGAGAGAACAGTTTTCAATGATGCCGGCAAGACATGATGTTCCAAAAATATCAAATCCGTATCGCGGATCAGTATTCTTAATCCATCATCTAGAGAATGATGTATCTCAGTCACGCTTTGATTGTGACTGTTCATATGAGCACCATGAGGATCTTGAAGTACATGGGTTCATACGGAATTAGACGAAACGCAACGCCATAGATCTTGCACGCCCCGCTCGTATCTTGCTAACAGCATTCCATATGTATCGCCCAATTTGAGAAACTTTGAGTGGAGACGCTTGGTGGTATAGCCCTCTTTTATATGTGTCTGCAACAATGTTTTGTGACGTTGATTAAAATGCTACTAGGCGAGATATGTAAACGCCATATGCAGTTCCCACTGGAATATTATTGTCCAGAAAAGAATAGTTTACGATGTCGAAATTGTAATCATCTCTTTTGTCATAAAGTCGACGAGAGAGAATGCCGCTTCATTTTTATAGAAATATAGATCTAAATATGATGTGATGTGCTTGTAGGGCTATCTGTAGTTTCCGTCAAATCCAGTGAAGGTGGATATATATCCTTCACTGAGTCATATATAGCAATTATCCACAGCGAGAAGATCGTCTATATAGCTTTTGGTGACTGAGAAGGAACGGGCTTTGAATGGATCGGTTTTTGATAGCGCCTGCATAAAGTCATATTCATAAGAGAACAGATATAGGTTAGCCAGCAGGGGTGCACAATTAGTACCCATTGGAATACCTATATGCTGTTGATATATTGTGTTGCCAAATTTCAAATAGATATTTTTAATGAGAAATTCTATAAACAAAGAAACATCCAATGAATGATATTTCTTGTATGTAGTAGAGCTAAATGCTTTATGGCTTCCGTCATTAATATATACGATTAGTTTTCTTGAACACAAATACTAGAAATGAACTTAGACGGTCAATAAGGTCCTGATGAGGGATTGTAGTATAGAGAGTCGAGAAATCGCATGTGGATACATGTCTGTACGGTATGTAACCCTTAGCATCAAGTTCTTCCTTTAGACATTTTGAGTTTTTCAATATCCACATACATTCTACACCAGAGTTTTTAGAAATAGAGGCGTAATACCTTTCCCAAAATGCTTTAACCTCCCGAAGGGCCCTCGTCAACAGGGTTGAAAGAAGCTTGGTGAGGCAGCTTCTAGATCCAGCTATGAATCTAGCTTTGTATGGTGATTTATGCATTTTGGGAGTCCAGTATACTTTTGGTATGTGGTTATGATTGGTTG
>JAVTVY010048521.1:0-23233 GCA_036873755.1 Hanleya hanleyi | reverse complement strand
CCACTCCAAAAATTGGCTACTTTCGAATTATTTGTTGAGCCAATTCTAGAAAAACGCGAGTGTTCGAATTAAATGTCGCGCCGACTTTCACGGAGAATCCAAAATGGCGGACCGCTTCGCCGTGATCGTAGTGATCGTATTTATTAACGTGTATTAACTTTGAGATCTCACCATAGTTTCCATAAAATGCAGTGTATGATGTCAGAAAATCTCCTCTATCCTGATAAAGGCGTCTAATTTTATTCGAGGAAGTCAAGCATATTTATCGAGTGACAAGTTCAGCACGATCATGCAGATTTTTGAGCTGACGTCCGTAAATTCGCGTCCATAATAACATCGAAAAGTAGGCCAAAACATTGAACGTATTCCTTCCTTTTGTTCAGTATTAGCTATGATCTATATTATGAAACCTAACTGACATGGAATTGAATGAATATTCTATATATATAAAACTATACACATATTAGAGTATTCCATGTTCGAGTCGTTCGGTATGTCAACGTTGTTGTTGTGAACCCTGAAAATGAACCAACGGCAAATTTATGTAGGATTATATCACGAAGTTTTAGACAGATCAGCGGACTGTCATAGACTTTTTGGTCTTCATTGTGCATGATTTTACACACACCATCCAGGACTTGAATAAATATCCCGGACCTATGACACGAAATTAATGTAGAATTAATGGCGGATTGTACAAGAGAACCGAGTGTCAGTCGGCAATACACGTTTCGATTTGTTTGTTTCAAGTATGAGAATATCTATTACGGTACCGGTACTGTAACAGTTTACTAAAAGTATAGGTCGAAGTATGATATCGTTCTGAATATTAATGAAATACTGTTATGTTCTCATCTCCGAAACTTTACCTAATTCATTCACAATAAAATATTTAACAAAACCGGAAAGAGTAAGTCTTTATGATAACCGTATTTGAACAAAACAGAGCACATGCAGAGATGATTGTTGTCGGCGCTTCACATCGCGAAATTTGTTTGTGTCCCCTTGTGGGAAAACTGACGTTTGTCAACTGTGTGATTTCCTGTCTATGTTTCATTAAACGATAGGTGTATTTTGTTAAACTTTTTCATTTTAAGTTTATCTAATTATCTAAATAAGCAGGTGTGTTTTGCCTTATGGCCAGTGTCACAGTTATTGAATTTGGTGTTATATAAGCTCAACTGAATCACAAACTCAGTATTACATATTTCTCAGACCCTAAAACACCGCCAAGTAAAATTTTATATGAGAAGTCACAATGGCTGCTGTGCCTGTTCCATCAACATATTCATTTGACTCTGTGGTTCGTGGATATCACGTTTACCGCTTCTTCTGGAACAGACCTTTCGCGGGAGAAAAGCTGCAGCTAGATATTGACATGGATTGTCCAGCTTCCAAGGACTTGCATGCTGTCGCCGTTAAGAAGAAGAATAAAACCGTTGGACATGTTCCTGCAGATATCTCGAAGATCGTGAAGTATTTCTTGATTTATGGAGGAGAGGCAGAAGACAGAATGCATCATCCCTGATTTGAGATTTGGCCCGACTGCAGCTTTTCTATAATTTATAAATATACACTCAGTAAATATAACCGGATCCACTTCAGAGAATATACAGAAATCGACATCTCAATTAACTGGTAAATTAGACCGATCTATGTAAGTTGTGATTGTATTCTGGTCGAAGAATCATGGCGAAAAAATCTACCAAATGTACAATCCCGTTTCTCAACGGTTTAGTGAAATTAATTCAGCCTTTCAGAGAATCTAGTTGAGGAAAGTTATAAAATATATCCATATGCTCAATATCATGATGCTTTTGTCCGTGCAGTACTGAGAACCATATGTGGATGGATTTATTCCATTTTTCTATAAAAAAATCTAAACAACACTAATATCGAAATTACAACCGCGGCATGCGATTGTTGATTCCAGGTCAGATCGATAGCCGGCTTCATCTGAAAATATATTAGCATAAAATGTATTCTATTTTATCACCAACGTATAAAAGTTAAAGGGGGCATGAATTAATGAGGGACGATGAACCACCGTAAAGACTTCAACAGAAAAGGAGCGCCATGAAAATTTCCTTAGACCGTGTCACGTCGATCACCGTTGTCGGTGATTTTTATGTTCCGTTCAAACATAATTCATTCGCATGCAGTTCTGCCTTCTCGGAAAATATTCACCGTGTTTTTCAAATAAAGGAATGCTGGTTTAAAGAAAGATATTTGATATACGAACGGCTGGAAACTGAAGAATGATTCAATAGCGGGCCGTGTGCAGACACTCGACCACGTGCGGGGACTACCGTATATATTTTTCCCGACTGCGGCGAAACGCGATCAAGTTAGGATAAAATTACAGGACTGCGGAGTTAATTGAATCAATTTTATTCCTTATAGACTGTAAGTAATAGTAATTCAGTCTGATTATATTGTACCATTCCCTGTTGTTTCTCTGCGCTTACAAATAATAGCATACGCCGATATACTATACGAGATTCTAGTAACACATTCACTTTACTTTCATCGACACGAACTCCGTGGCGAAAACGGGAGTGTTCGAATTTATTGTTTCACGGATATTAAAAATGCTCCCGTGTTCGCTTTATTAGGATGGACAAAATCACGACAGCGGAAAAATCGGCCGTTTTCGAATTAAGTTTGGAAGGTGAATTAATAGGGAAATTACCGTACGTGTTCACGATTGATAACACGACAAAGCAGTGGATAAAACATTCCAGTTTGCTGTACAATAAATGCTTAACCTGAAATCATCATTAAATAAACTTTTTGTGTTACATGTAAACAATGTAATACTGTACGAATAATCAGTTTTTTCTTTGATAGGCATTTTAGAAGTTGGGGACTAGTAACCAATCGAATTATTATGAATAACAACAACTTTGTTTCCCAACGAACTTTGCCCACACAACTATTTACTTACTTCTTACTCAACAGTAAATGCCACTCTCACCCTCCAACTTAATCCAAAATGAAATAAGTGCCCAGAATATAGCGAAAACATGATAGACATGGACATTGGTCAACTGTCAAGTTCGTTTTAGAGCCAGGTCGAATATTTACCATCGGACGTAACTAATAATACCACAAATTTTTTTTTTTGACCAACAACATTTGCCCCCACAATAATTCTCTCTAAAACTCAACAGTAAATGCCACCTTCGCCCGTCCACCCGGTCACAAAGGTAGCAATTGCCCAGGAATAACGAACACACGATGGACACGGCTATTGTCGGTCCACTGTAAAGTTCGTGCAGAGCCAATGCAGGGAGAAAATCCGCCTAACAGGAATTTACGTGAACTCAACAACAATGACATTTGATTTTTATCTTGGATGTTGTTAGCGACAATACTGATTTATTTATACGTGGGATGAATGGCAGTCTTCTTCTAAAATGATAAATAATACCGACAATATAAAAATGGTCACGAATCTAACAGTGTGACAAAAGTTTGACCGACAGCACAACTCCTGCTCCACATGGGATTTCACTGAAGTTTACGGGAGAAGTCAGGTGCAGAAGAAATGGCTATGTCGCCAGTTCATGCGCGGCATATATTCCCGTGTTACGAAATGAGTGTGAAGGATTTCTCAGCAGTCGCTGGGCAAAGAAGTAACGAACATAACATTGACCGACAGCAAGACGATAAATCTTGGTGCTATAAATACGTGAAACAGTAATTTCTGTGAAAGTTCCAAGTGTAATTGGAGTTTCTCGTTTGGTCAGAGATATAAGCTGGAATAGTAAACAAAGTCTGATATCTCATTGGAAATTGTACCGCAGACAATATTCATTGACCACCTGTTTGACCGACATTGTAAAGTTCGTTACCCCTGTCAATAAATTACGCGAAGACCTGTTTGACAAAGCAAGAATTGAACTGTACAAATTCATTATCAAAATGCAATAGTTTTTCACAGAAAAATCCAATGGTTAAATAAATTTCAATAGTTTTCAACTCTAATGCTCTGAGATGAATTCATTATTTATTCAAGTCACGTTTTTCAGTACAAAAAGTCACTAAAATTTGTATTACTTTCAGCTTAAATTTTTTTATCACTACATGTCATGACCTATAATTATTCTCATTATCTGTTGGTGTCATGGTGATTCTGTTGGTGTAGTCCTTTTGTTGTAATGTAGTTAGACGAGTTGACTGGTGCAGTTTTAAACCAACCACCATAAAAGTATCACAATACTGTGGACATGCCCATCTATAATACCATCCTGTTCAGCATTATCAACGCTGGAAATGATACAGATCGATGGCTGACTTCGTCTACATGGTGATTGGGGTCATGGAATAAATTTTTTCCTGCCTCAGTTATGCCCCTTGGCTGTGCCGAAAAATCAGGACTCATTTACAGAGAGAAAATCTGACCAAAAAATGAGCAGGTTGACCCTCACTTTTTTTCGCCTTTTTAAGTTGGTACGGGACATGGGAACATGAGGGAAAAAATTTAATGGAAATCGCTCTTACAGATTTTTCTGGAAATTGAGCCAAATTTGACCATTTTCCGACATTTTAAGGGATTTTCTAGGAAAAATGAAGCAAGCTTGAATTGGAATGTTCGAGATTCACTTTTCTATAAAATATCAGTGCTGTGTCTTAAAATAATAGTTTAATCATGCTCTTTCAGAAAATATATACATATAAGCGATTTGGGTGAAGCTTTTATGACAATTGGTGGCCGAAAAGCAGACCCATGGTTTGTTCCTTGCCGAATGGATGAATGATAATCCCTGGAGTGCACCCTCATAAGTGAGCATGAGAGAAGGGCTGGTGAAGGGAGGTCCTGGTAGTGAGGGTGTGGGAAGGGTCTAGAAGCGAACATGAGGGAAGGATTGGTGAGGGAAGGGTCTATAAGCGAGCGTGAGGGAAGGGTTGGTGAGGGGAGGGCCTGGTAGAGATGATGAGGGAAAGGCCTGGTAGGGAGAGTTAGGGAAGGGCCTGATAGGGAGAGTTAGGGAATGGCCTGGTAGAGAGGGTGAGGAAAGAACCTGATACCGTGAGTGAGGGAAGGGTCTGGTAGCAAGGGTGAGAGAAGGGTCTAGAAGTGAGCGTGTGGGAAGGGTTGGTGAGAGGCGGGCCTGGTAGCGAGGGTGAGGGAAAGGCCTGGTAGCAAGGGTGAGGGAAGGGCCTGGTAGCAGATTGATGGAAGGGTCTGGTAGCGAGGGAGAGAGAAGGGCCTGATGGTGGGAGTGAGGGTCTGATAGTGAGTGGGAAGGGCTGGTTGCTTTCAACAAACTTTCAGTCATATCACTACATTTGTTTTCTATTACTCTTTGCATCCGCGATCCCACAAGTAAGGTCCTATTCCTTTTTACAGCCGGGGAACCCCATGCATGCCCCAGTTAGTTGCCTCTTATGACAAGCTGTCTGAGGAGCTGAGGCTAAGTGACCAGGACCTCTTCCCAACTTCATCATAGTTCATTCAATGAATGGTAGGGAGAGTTAGGGAATGGCCTGGGAAAGAGGGTGAGGAAAGAACCTGGTACCATGAGTGAGAGAAGGGTCTGGTAGCAAGGGTGAGGGAAGGGTCTAGAAGCGAGCGTGTGGGAAGGGTTGGTGAGGGGTGGGCCTGGTAGCGAGGGTGAGGGAAAGGCCTGGTAGCAAGGGTGAAGGAAGGGCCTGGTAGCAGATTGATGGAAGGATCTGGTAGCGAGGGAGAGAGAAGGGCCTGATGGTGGGAGTGAGGGTCTGGTAGTGAGTGGGAAGGGCTGGTTGCTTTCAACAAACTTTCAGTCATATCACTACATTTGTTTTCTATTACTCTTTGCATCCGCGATCCCACAAGTAAGGTCCTATTCCTTTTTACAGCCGGGGAACCCCATGCATGCCCCAGTTAGTTGCCTCTTATGACAAGCTGTCTGAGGAGCTGAGGCTAAGTGACCAGGACCTCTTCCCAACTTCATCATAGTTCATTCAATGCAATTGTTCACTTGTAAATTAAGAATATCCAAGATCTGAGAAGAAATGTCTGTAAAACTTACACTCTCCGGAGAACTCCTCTCCATTACTTCCACTTAGAAAGTTTAGACCCTTGAAGGTAAAATGCAGTTTCCTAACATTACAGCACGAAGGAAAATTGAGGTTAACACAGGCCAGAATTCCTCCATTCCCGAAGCTATAAAAGACAGTTAATTATGCAGCTTCAGCACCATAACTTCGGCAGATCAGTCTACTGTTACATGCCCTCCTTACAAACATACACAGACGGGTTAGTGCGATGTCAAATAGTTGAATGGTTGTCTGCTAATTTCACTGGTGAAGGGTTATTTCAGGAAGAGTGTTCCTCCAGTGCACAATTATATATACAAGACTCCTACTTAAGACACGCTAATTAAGGTACTGCCACATGTAATTATTATCAGAACCATGTGTATGCTAAATTTGCTTGAAGAAACATACACATGAAAATACAACACAGGAAGGAAGCAATCAGAGATTGCTCAATTGTATGCCCCCCCTCCGCTTTAATCCGACACTGCCCCGCCATTGTTCTGTTGTTTATTGGTTGGTGGAGGCCTAATTTGGATAATTATACAAATTCTGTTTCTGTCACTTTTTTTTGCCATGCCTCACATAATACATATTCCAAGTATCAGCCAACAAGTGATAATACGATGTTTCGATGCAAGATGGTCGCCAGGGCTTTCGCCAAATCCGAAAATGTGACCTGGTTATGAGACCTACATTCCTTGGGAGTATATTGTGGTGAAATTATGAAGCGATCAGTGAACTTTGAATTTTGCACCCAATTCACTCTTTTTGGGGCAACTTCATACTTTAATTTCAGGACCTATGTTGTCTGCTTTGGAATGTAGGATAACATATAATATAGCCATTTTTCTGGTCCAAATTGGTTGAATATGAATATATCCCATTCACTTTAGTTTTGATAAACAAAGGGCCATAACTCTTGAAAATATAACCGAAAGCAGAGAAACTTCACGCTGCACACCAATGGGTCACTGACCACATATCATGCAAATTTCATACTTGTCCATACAATATTAACCGAGATCCAGCCCTACAAGTCTCAAAGATTTGAAGAAAAAAGGGCCATAACTGTTGAAAATATACGCGAAATGTGGAGAAACTTCACGCTGCACAACTACAGGGCACTGACCACATATCCTGCAAATTTCATAATTGTCCATACAATATTAACCGAGATCCAGCCCGGACAAGTCCACACAAATTTGAACAAAAAAGGGCCATAACTCTTGAAAATATATGCGAAACGCGGAGAAACTTCACGCTGCACAACTACAGGGCACTGATAACATATCCTGCAAATTTCATAATTGTCCATACAATATTCGAGATCCAGCCCGGACAAGTCCCAATTCACGAAGAATTCAGGAACAAAGGGCCATAACTCTTGAAAATATAAGCGAAACATGAAGAAACTTTACGCTGCACAACTGTGGGGCACTGACCACATATCATGCAAATTTCATACTTGTCCATACAATATTAACCAAGATCCAGCCCGGACAAGTCTCATTCACACAGATTTCAGAAAAAGGGCCATAACTCTTGAAAATTATACCCGAACTCGGAAAAAACTCAACGCTGCACATCTACGAGGCACTAGCCACATTCCATGCAAGTTTCAATCCTGTCCATCAAATATTAACCGAGATATTGCTCGGACAAGAAATTCGGACGGACGGACGGACAGACGGACGGAAGGACAGACGGACGGACGGACGGACAAAGTGATCGCTATATGCCCCCCCTCTAGTTAGAGGGGGGGGCATAATCAGTAAAATTCATTCAGGCAGAGGTTTAGGTAGGACACTAAATACATGTACCGCTATTAAATGTTTATGATGTGGCAGTGATCAGTCCGAGTCATCTGTAGTCAGATATTTTTTTAATTAAAATATTTCTGTCTTGAAATACTGACGATACGATGGCTCATCCCACTTCACTAGTTCTATCAGTACATTTTATTACAGTTCTGCCTGGAAAGCTTGGAGTGCCCAGTAACATAAGTGCAAAAGTACTTTTGGATGGACATACTCAAATAAAATGTGATGCCTTGGAAAAAATTGAACAAATGATACATATATGATATAATGGTATGGACATTTTCCCTGATATATTCCCCTCCCTTCCTTCCCCCGATGTTTTTAAGATATTCCAAAGACATATTTTATATTTTTTGCTAAAAAAGGGGAGATATTTCCGGGTGGAAGGAAATAGGTGGGGGTGGTAATGACAATAATGTGGTACAATCATAAAATCATAATATTGGAAAGCTCTGAATTGAGTACTGGAGATATTGTCTGACTACCAAACAGACCACCCCCACCCTGAACCAAATATAAAAGAGTAATGTAATGTCCCTATCCATATGGTTAGGTAAATAGGTATGTTTCAACATCAACAGTACCAAAGAGTGTGAACCTGCCTGTTTGATGCATCTAGATGTAAGGTCAACTTGACCCAATACAGTCACATGACTAACCTAGAGACATCAGTGTTCATCAGTCACTCCCTCAACCAGATAAATAATTCACATTGTTATAGATCACTGATAACACCGTAATCAGTGTAGGACTGCAGATAAGATCAGCGCCTCGTTAACTTGATTACAGTCGTTCATTAGTCCCCTGTCATATCAACGTCATACTGATCCACATAGATACATGCACTCTTACAGAGGACAGATTATTATTTAATAATAGGAAATCAGGGCTGATCAGTAATGACAAAATAATAATTATTGTAATTATTCATACTGGGGTACATGTACCACAACACTAAAACATATAACACTGCTGCGTATATTTAAGTACCATTTATATCAATATTATCAGACAACAACAACATGATGTACAGTAAATACTCTATAAATCATGCTATATGGGGGTTCATTACCTTTTGCTTGCAAACATTTTATGGTAAAGCCTACTAAATAACAGTAGGGTAATATACTACTGGTAACAGAAGCATATTAAAAAAGAAGAAGATAATTTGAACGTGTTGTTTTCCATATCATTCATTTTTTGTACATGAACGCGACAAACATGGATTTCAATGGGATTCTAGGGTTCAGACAAAAATGTACACTATGTAATATACATATACAATCTTAGAGAGAAAATAAACATGATCTACCCTTATAGGAACTGTGATTGGATAGATTTTCTTCCAGTTTCTCAATAGGCCAATAATAATACCACATTTCATTATGAAAATTTGAATTGACCAATGAAATGCTTTAAAACTGGAAGATATCCCATGATGCACTGTTGTTTCTATAAAACTCCATTCATATTTTGCCACATGTATGTGTACTGGTACCACATTTTAATATTCTTCATCGATTTGATAATAATGGAAATATTGGCCTATGTAATTTGTTTGGTTTTGTTTGAAGTATTTTGTGCTCTACAGATGGTATCTTAAGCTCAGTCAACTTCAGAAATGAAATCCACAACAGTTATCTGTCTTGACTGTTAGACGCTAGTTTGGACATCACATATAAGCCCACCTGGCCGGACGTAAATACTTGAAATGTTCAATCTGGTCTGACGTGATGCCACAATCAAGATAAGTGATGATGGTTTGCAAATCATAATTCAGCTGGGATTGGAGAACCAACTCTTTAAAAGCTTCTAGCAGACAAAAAAAACTTCAAATTAAACCTAGCGAAGTAGATAGACCGATATTTCTATCCTTATTCAACCTATATGAAATATAACAAGAGCCTTATGTACTTCAATATATGCTGATCTCTCGAGATACTAGAATTTGACCTTCATGATGTAGGTCAAATTCAGTTGAATTGGAAAGGTTTCTGGTCAATCGTATGTAGTATAAATATGGAGAGTCTAGATGTAATCCTTCAAAACACATCACCAATACTAGAATTTGACCTTGATAAAATAGACCAAGGTCAGTCATCTTCAATACGCTTCAGATCCATCACCAGTTTCATATATGGCATATGCAGGAAAAACTTATGATGATCCTTTAAGTGATATCGCGTAGAAAGATGGACAGACAGACAGACGGACGGGGAAAGCAGACAATGCCCTTTGGCCAAAATTGGCTGCAGTATAAAAATCAATCTTCTTTTCCACCAGCACAATCCACAGTCTCTGAAATGTACTCATACATGTAGCATAAACATAACTGTTTTCATTGATTTACTGATTTCAGCGAAAGTGGCCTTGACCTTTGACCTCAAAATGAATAGAGTTCCTCTTTGCCACATGGGTAAGACATATCCAAAGTTTAATACCAATCAATCATCTGGAACTGAAGATATCGCACAGCTTAACAGAATGTTGTCCACAGTGTATGTCCTCGTCTATCAATGGGTGTACAATACGAAGCTGCGCATCTGAAAACCCCTCGGCTCTGGGCGCCAGCCATTCATAATGTATTCAATTTGAATCAAGACTTCAGGAACACCAAGCAGTCAAGTGACAAATATACAGATTATGGAAAATTTTGCCATTAGAAATGGCCTCGAACGTTTCCGTCCAATCAGACAACCGGTATTCATTACATAAGTCTGTTGATGCATCGATGATGTATACCAAATTTTACATTGAGCATTTGAAAATTATCAGAGATAGAGATCATCAATGATTTCGCATAAATTAAAGATGGCTGCCCATCCTTCCCACCACTCGAGAAACTGATGCGGTTATTCATTGCAAGTCTCTTGATACATGGATGCTGTATACCAAGTTTCATAAAGAACACTGAAATGATATCAAAGATATATATCATTAAAGATTTTGCATAAATTAAAGATGGCCACCAAGGTTTCCGCCCAATCAGAAAAACCAGAACTTTCTATTGATACATCGATGATGTATACCAAATTTTACATCGAGCACTTGAACGGTATCAGAGATATAGATCATTAATGATTTCGCATAAATTAAAGATGGCCGCCCATCCTTCCCACCACTCAGAGGAACTGATGTGCTTATTCATTGCAAGTGTCTTGATACATCGATGCTGGATACCAAGTTTCATATAGAACACTGGAATGGTATCAAAGATATACATCATTACAGATTTTGCATAAATTAAAGATGGCCACCAAGGTTTCCGCCCAATCAGAAATGCCAGAACTGTCATTTATCGTAAGTCTATTGATGCATCGATGATATATACCAAATTTTACATCGAGCACTCGAACAGTATCAGAGATAGAGATCATTAATGATTTCGCATAAATTAAAGATGGCCGCCCATCCTTCCCGCCACTCAGAGGAACTGATGTGGTTATACATTGCAGGTATCTTGATACATCGATGCTGTATACCAAGTTTCGTATAGAACACTGAAATGATATCAGAGATATATAACATTGAAGATTTTGCATAAATTAAAGATGGCCGCCAAGGTTTTCACCGAATATGGGAAACTGGTTTGGTCATTCCTTTGAAGTTTCTTGATGCATCGATGATCTATACCAAGTTTCACACTGAACAGAGAAATGGTACCTAAGATACACAAGATTAATGATTTCGCATAAATTAAATATGGCTGCCAAAGTTTCCAACCAATCAGGTCCAGATTCAATAGGGTTCTGGGTCATGAGCATATGTATGTTCAGTGCAAGTGTGGTGTGTCTAGGGTAAGTCGTTCTAAAGATATCTTGGTAACAAGAAAGCTGTGATGGTTTCGCATAAATTAAAGATGGCCGCCAAAGTTTCCAACCAATCAGGTCCAGATTCAATAGGGTTCTGGGTCACGAGCATACGGATGTGCTCTGCAAGTTTGGTGTGCCTAGGGTAAGTCGTTCTAAAGATATCTTGGTAACGAGAAAGGTGTGATGGACAGACGGACAGACGGACGGACGGACGGACGGACGTACATGACGACGACAATACCCTTCGGCCTTTTGGCCGAGGGGTAAAAAGGAGAATCTGACATGAACCATGCAAAGCACTGAGAGTCTTGGCAGTATTAAAGTAGGAACTTTCTCAGAAAACCAGCAGATGAGGGCAACAAACCATTGGTGAAAAAGGAACAACTTTGACTCAATGAGCCCCCAAAAATAGCTGAATCTCGGACTTTGTTTATTAAGAGACTGATTTACGGCTAAAGGATACAACAATCCCCGTCAAAATGCGAGGCCTGCAATCTCATTTTTTGATAGACTTCTGCTCTATGATCACATACATGTGTTATGCCAGTTTGGTGCTCGGTGATAATAGAATAATCTAACCTGGTGACCTAAAAAAACTGGGTCAATCTCTCAGATTTTCGATAAGCTTCTGTTCTGTGAGCAAATGCATGTGTGATGTAAGATTGGTGTACCTAGGCACACACACTTTTTAGGTATGATGGTAATGAGAAAACAAAGACGGATGAATGAACGAGTGTACATCAAGACAATACCCCAGGGACAATTTTGGCTGTAGCCCATGACCTGATGTGTGTCCAGTGTTAGTTAAGTAAGTCAACGCCTTTCATACTGGATTGCTGGGATGTTGACTTGTTTTTGTTAGAATACTTAGATTTTTGTTTGATCGTTGCTATATAGCGGAAATATTGCTGAACAAGACATTAAACCTCAATTCTCTCTCCCTCCTTCAAATATGGTCGTAACAAGCAGCCAGAGATGAATCGACAAATTTGACCCAGTGACCCAGAATAAAATAGGTCAATCGCACTGATTTTTGATAGGCTTCTGCTTTGAAAACATATACATATGTGAAGTGAGTTTGGTGCTCCCAGGCCGTCATTCTTGAGATATGATGGTAACAATCAATTCATGATAAATTGACCTGGTGACCTGGGAAAGTATGCGTTTATATCGCTGATTATCAGTAGACTTCTGCACTGTGACCATATGCATGTTTGATGTAAGTTTGGAATTCCTATGCATATTTATGCTTGAGATATGGTGGTACATGTATCGAAAAATCTGAGACGGACGTACATGATGATGACATTACCCTTCGGGCAAAATTGGCAGAGGGCTAAAAACCTTTGCATTTTACCAGTATTATACATTTGAGACAACTATCCTTTCATCTTGTTTAAAATTGAAATATTTGTTACTGAGAGCTACTGATTAGTTGGTTTCTCTGGTATGTCACCCAATACTTCCCTTGTGATTGTTGTTTTGGATTATTATATAATTCTGAAGTGATCTGATGACCTGAGTGATCAAGGGGATCAACAGAGTTTTGCAAAATTATCCACCGGATGTACATGGTGTACATGTATATTTAAGAAATAAAGACTGGGGAAGAGGTTTCAAATTTCCCAGATAAACACCTGTTGGAACGAGTTCAACAGTTTACACCCGAGGCCGCAGGTCGAGGGTCTAAACCGCTGGACGAGTGCCAACAGGTGTTTATCTCGGAAATTTGAAACCGATTTCCGAGGTCTTTATTTCGATTCGGAAATGCACAATCGAATATTCATCACAAAATTATATTAAATTAGCTAAAATATGTTAGTCTAAGCCTTCCACATTGATCAAAACAATTTTTGAATGGGGCGTCACATCCCAGCTGATCAATGCGAACATTGTTGCAAACTGCGGGAAAATATACATTTCGGGCGCGCTCACTATAGTTATCCTCGCCAGCCGACAACGTCACAGCACTGCAGATGTTCGCCGGTGTTTATCAGGAATTCAACACCACTTTCGGTACAATGCTATAACATTGAGACGGACTGGAGGTATGTTCGAATGGTAGTTACTTATTATTATGAAATGAAGTGAAAACATGAGCAGTCTGTCCATGCATCATCAAGCTAGACCTGTCTTGAAATGACAATTGTCCGAGGATATATTCCGAAGAGCATCAGTTCTTTGCAACCAGATGTATTGGTATCTATCTATATCCATGTTAAAATTCCAGATATTATGAGATCTCATTTCTAAATGGGGTATGTAAAAGATCAGGATACTCATAGTCCTGACTCTCGGCCAATCAGCATCATCCGTTACTAAACGGATCGGATGTCATAGCTAAACAACACGTCACAAACGTGTACTATTTTCAAGTAGTTTGCATATCTTGAGAAGTTTCCTCTTCTATAAGATACACTGGATGCCTTTCAATCTCTCTTGTATGCAGATACATGTACACACTTCAAAATTGATAAATACTGAATGCACTTGCTCTTGTGTTTTAGGGTTCAGTGCAGTCAAAGCTAAGATATTACAAGAGGTTACAAAACGAGAGAATGCATAACCATAGTATAGTCCTGAATAGGCCAGTGGCTCAGTAAGTATTTCAATAATTGGTTGGGACATCCCAATAGCTCATCTCTAGTATGTATGTCATACACAATTAAGACATACCACAATTAGTAATTAATGCAAATTGAAAGTTAAATCTAGATGGTCAATCAAGTGGAATTGAAGCCAAGCATGCAGCTGGCTAAAGATGAATGGGTAAGAGGAATTTGTTTAAGGATGTCTGCTGGTGGTAAATCAAAGTAATTAACTTTTTGAATAATGTGTTTAATTGCGTTCATAATTGTGTAATATGAGGAAAAACAAAGAAACAATATAGGTTGGTGTGCATTTTTTAGCTGTAGGTAACGTTAAGTGAACCAACCCATGCTCCACTTGATAACCTAGAAAGCATACGGAATAGCCCTAGTTTTGAAGCATATTTATAAAAATTTCATATAAATAGTATTTTACTTTTTCTTATATTCTACCAGTTTGCAGATAATGACAATGTCTATCAAAATTTATCAAATTGGATGGATGTTGCTGCTCAAACTTCTCGGCTAGGAGGCTCTTAAAGGAAATCCCTATCTCTTAACCTAGGAAAGGGAGATAATCCAATAGGAAAAACAGGCAAACTGGCCACCAAAGCCAAAAATCACAAGCGGACATCCTTGAGAACTTTATGATTTGAGTGAGTGAGTGAATAGGGTTTAACGTCGCTTACAACATTTTTTCAGCTATATCACAACGGGAAAGGGAAGGGAGGGGAGGGGCGGGGGAACCTACTTGTAACAGGCCAGATCTAATGCTGCCATTTTATAGTGCTGTCCCACCGAAATATTATACCGTAGGCAGACATGACACCCCACTCAGTCACATTATACTGACACCGAGCGAACCAGTCTTTGTTCTATCCTCTTAATGCTGAGCGTAAGCGAGGAAGCAACAAGTTCCATTTTTCAAGTCTTTGGTATGACCCGGCCTGGGATCGAACCCAGTACCTACCGCTTACGAGGCCGACGCTCTATTATTAGGCCACCGCAGTGCGGTCTCTTTATGATTTGATACATGTATGTAGAATTTTATAAGCCTGGTAGCATAAATACTTAGTCATAGTGAGGCTGGATTACAGAGAATACAACTGGCAGAAGAACTACTGAGGATAATGATAAAATAGTATTCTAGTACCAATTCTTTGCTGTGTCCGAATGCAAGATAAGGCACTAGATTGTGTAAACTATTACTTTTATTCTCTCAGCAATAATATTGTAGCAGCCAAAGAAGTGAAGGACAAGATATATGATAGCATCTTGTAGTGTGATTTAGATTACATATATGTTGCCATGGTTATAAGTCTAATATGATAAGTTTTACCTGGAAAAGGTCCGTTCTATTCTTGCCCGTTTTTTGCTTTCTTCTAAAGTTTGAAATTCTGTTCTACCACTGGAAAAAAAGGAGAAAATTAAATGTTAAAATTTGATGATCTGTTGGAAGTGAATCATCTATAGCAGCTCTGGTCACACTCATCAAAGTCAATGAGGAAAATCCATTTATGCAACTTCGGAATATAGTTGTGGGGTGGGGGAGCGGAGGGCAGTTCAAATGAGCAGAGGTTGAATATATCCTCACACTCGGGTGTTCAGCATATGGATGGATAGATGATCAGAAAAAAAACAATAAAGGAAAACCTTTTCATATGACTAAAGGCACTCAACAAGTCTCTTCAAGGACTACACAGGTGCAAACTGTCAGTCATGTTAACCTCGATACACATTGTATCATGGGATAGAAAGAAGGATAAAGAAAGTTTCATGACTATTGGAAAGTACATGTAGCTGTACAAAATATTTTTCATGCCCACAACAACTTCCTGAAGTGTAGGATAGCACAGTACAGTGTAAGTAGCTGGTCTTAGTTCCTGGTGAGTAGTTTGTATCGTGACAAGCTCAAGTTGTGAGTTAGTAGATTTATGTACACAAGTAGTCACTTCAACAAGGAAGAATAGTTGTCAAATTGTGTATTGTTAACATGTGTGTGGCCAATGTTGCTGACCATATCTATCCGGTTTCCTGCATTAGCTGCAGTTTACACTCTGCAACTAGTAGCGATTGAGTGAGTGAATATGATTTAACATTGCTTTCAACAATATTTCAGCCATATCGTGATGCTTGGGTCCTATTTCTTATTAAACCCCAAAACCCCAACAGTGACCCAGTTAGTAGCTTCTTACGACAAGCTGTCTGAAGAGCTGAGGACCTTAATTTGTTCCATGATGTGGTATGTGCCCAAGACACCCCAGGTCAATCCACTCTGCAACCAATAAACAAGGTACCTGAAAAATGTGTATGGTGTGGATTAAAAGGGTTTGGCTTTTATAACATGTCCTCTAAACTACCCTTCACTCTGTCCAATAACCGCAAAGTGCACTACCCAGAGAGCTCTGACCCTAGTGCTTTTGGTTTTACACAAACTGCCTAACTGTTTCGGAATGGGAAGATTATGACTGCGTTTTCAATATGTTTTCAGTTATATCACAATGGGGGAGGAGGGGCCCACTTGTAACAGCGCAGTCCTAAAGCTGCCATTTAATGGTGCTGTCTCACTGTAGTATAACGCTGAAAGTAGACAGGACACTCCACCCAATCTCTTTATATGGACACTGAGCAAACCAGTCCTTTTTCTCAGTTGTTTCAAGTACAGAAATTACATGGAAAGTAGGCGCTGTTTTGGTCATTTTGGAGTCATACTAAGGAGTCAAAAAAGGATGCCTACTGCCTTCTAATGACAACCCTGGTTCGAACCTTTAAATGCTCAGCATTAGTGAAAGAGCAACAAGTTCCATTTTTGAAGTCTTTGGTATGACCTGGCTGGGGATTAAACCCAGTACCTACTGCTTATGAGGCCGACACTTCAACTATAAGGGGCCCCCTCAGTGCAGTCTGCTCAGGAAAGGGAGACAATCAGCTGGTACACACAGATTCTTTTGTTTCTCTCCGGTGATGTACATGTTTTCCTGATTTATGAGTGAGTGAATATGATTTAACGTCGCTTTCACCACTATTTCAGTCATATCACGACATTTGGTTCCTATTCCTTTTCCCATCCGGATACCACCCAGGATCCAGTTAGTCGCCTCTTACGACAAGCTCTCTGAGGAGCGGAGGCCTATACTTACCATGACCTGGAGTGTGCTCCTGATTTATAGCAGTGATGATGGTGATCTACACAACCATAGTCAATGTCATATATGTAAGTATGACAAACTGAGTGAGTGAGTGAATAAGTAAGTACATGTAGGACTTTCATGTCACTTTCAGTGATATCAAGATGACCCAGTCGCATTATCCTGACACCAGCCAACCCATCCTTGGTCTATCCTTTTCCTGCTGAGCGTCAAGCAAGGAAGATACAAGTTCCACTTTTACCGAATATGACAGTGAAGCTAAAGTACATACCTCTCCAATTAATGAACCATACCTCCTTATTTATTGGACTAATGTGAATGAACCTATATCACCAAGTACATTGTCCGGACACTCAACAGGAGGTGAAACAAATACGCAATTGTGTTGGCAACAATTTTATCTGCAGGAAGTGTTGCAACGTACCTTAGCGAGGTCATTCATCATGAGAATCAAGAAATTCAAGGCAAGTGATAAATGAGACCAGTCATGTGACAATATTTTAGGCGCTTCCACTGTGAAATCATATGATAATGAATACCCAAATGATTGAAGTCCCCCGACGTTGAACCGTGATTTCGCTTGGAAGCATAACTTCCAATACCTGGCATGGCAAGGTACCAACAATTTCCAAATTTGTCCTGAAAGGGAAAGTCGGCTTGGCACAATGCTGGCACCTAGGCAAGGTTCAGGTTTTCAGAATTTATTGTCTAGGAACTATAGGCCGATCGGAATGATGAACAATCCGAAGCGAGACTTTGAGTCAGAGTACACACATATCAAATTTAGAAAGAATCTCTTCAGGTTTTCAAAAAGAAACAACATTTTAACTTGGCCCACAGGAGGCAACACCAAAATGCAGGTCGGCGTGAAAAACAATCCCAATCGTGATCTTGAGGCAAGGTGCCCACACACCAAATGTGAAAAGAATCTGTTCAGGTTTTGTCCTAAAACAAAATTTTACCTTGGCCAGCAGGTGTATCCACACCTAAATGTATAGGCAGATTGGTGTGAAAACAATCCCAAGCGAGATATTGAGGCAAATTTACAAAGAATCTTTTCTGGTTTTCAAAAGTTACTGTCTGGAAACTGGAAATTTTTAATTGGCCCACAGGTGATGCCACCTAAAGGGGGATCAGCATAAAAAAAAACAATATCTTTAGAGGCAAGGTATGCACATAACAAATTTGGAAAGAATCCATTCAGGTTTTCAAAAGTTATTGTCCGGAAAAGAAATTTTAAATCGGTGCCACTCACCTGTATCGAAACTTGGATCCAATGGAGAATATTTTCTTGGAAGGAGGGTTTGGAGCGTGGAGTCTGAAGAATGTATGATGTTCCACACATGACTTCCACAGGTTCTTACATGATCTATAACTGACCATATTGAAACCTATCAAATTCTCTACTGTGTCATTCTGAAATCAGGAGAAACAACAAAGTCTACTTCAGATCGTCATCCCTGAAATTAACAAATCGATCAGTAAATTCTGCATATGCCATTCTCTCAATAACAGAGCTAAAAAGCCCCTGCTATCAGCCTGTGACTGGTTTCTACCTTGAACCCTAAAGGAACAGCCTATCTTTGCATGGTGTATTAGCTAAATAGTATCATACATTGCAACAAGAAGTGAAGAGGGCACATGATATCATAGCAAAACAGGACAACACAGTAAATCTGGGACATTTCAGTATGCAACATGTCAGTAAGTGACATTTTGGCACTCCAAATTTAGGCACAAATTGGAGGTTATGACATATCGGAAGCTGACATTTTGGTTTTGCCTTTTTTAAGACTAGCATATAATATTCTCAGTCTTTCATAAGAAATGTACTCTCCAATACTCTCATAAGTATTACTTCCTGTGTGAATCCGAACTACTGAAGACTGAATGCGCCTGCATGCCAGGTTATCAGGGGAAATCAGTCAGAGGCTGTTATGCTGACTGCAGGAGGTTACACCTCTCATAACGTGAGAATATACATTAATATATTAACGTGTACCTGGAGTGAAGCTTGGTCGTGTATATCTATTCCTATTAGCAAAGTTCACATGTATGTAAGTCTAAAACAGTTAAGTTAGTAAATCTGCAAAATTCTTCAAAGGCAGCTTCTGTATATTTACTTACAATACCCAAACACTGCTAGCTTTACAAATTATTAACTCAATTATGAACCACTAATTATACATGTTTGAAATAGACATGGTCATTCAAAACCTTATACAACAATTTGTGTAGAAAGAGAAAATTCATGTTAATCTGCCAGGAGAAAATCTCCTCAAAATACAATCCAAGGGAAGTAACTCTTTCAAGTTAAGCAGATCACCAGCAATTGTTGCGGTTCTAAACTTTGACAGCGTCATATCCACATTACAACATAAAGGGAATATGGCCAAATAAAAGCATACACTTGGTTCCTCATGATTACAAAAAGAAAAATAAAGAATAAATTTGAAAAAGATAATTCTCCCTGTAAAAACCGTTGTGTGTACCGGGATACAATGTAACTAGCTCTCGAACTTATTGTGTAACCCTGGATAAATAAAGTTTCTATCTATCTATCTGGCTAGCTATTTGAAGACTTGCAACCTGGGGAAACAAGTCTAATTTGAAAAGTAATAATTTATTTGTATAAAAACGAATTCAATTCTAAAGCAAGGAAGAAATAACAAAAAGCAGAAAGTGTTTTCTATGTGAAATACATAAAGTTTCAGGGTGAATGGAAAGAAACTGAATACAAAAATAATATTTTTCTTAGGTAAATTTCAGGAGAAGCTAAGAATATGCTTGAATTTGGCCTGAGTGTTCTCACTTACGTTTTGTAAATCGGTTTTACTCACCGCTTCTCGCCGGAGTTGGATAAAAAATTGTTTTCTCTTAAAAGAAATTTTGACTATTTTTGCCCTGAAAATAGACAGAACATGAAGAATTAATAAGAAAATTTGGGAAATGATTAACTTACTGGTGTGTGCGACAGAAAAACTGATGTGACCATTTTAAAAGTTTTTGTCACTCACTTATGGGTCCATTTATTCATAACCACATCATTCATTGACATGCTGGTACTCTGACCCTGATTGAACATGACAATTGCATATGTTAAGTCCCCTAATCCCCAATTATTTCAGATAATATAACAAACTCTTTTCCATGTAACATAATTTGAAATTATGCTTGAGCTTTCAACTATCTTGCCGGGCTCTTTACGAAGATAAAGATATTTTTTTGACTTTGTTGTTGGCAACATGGTCTCAATATGCTGTTGAGTATTTGAGATATTCAAACTCTCTCCCAATCTTCTCAGTCTTCTCTCCACTAAATCGCCAAATGAAGATTCACTCATCAACTGTGTTCATCCGATTAAAGCTACGATTAAACATTTAGAATGATAAATTATGATTTGGAAAACTCACCAAGAGAATGTGTTAATTTTGACATTATTCTGGAAAACTACCAGACCAGCAGATGTGACACCCAACTGAATTTCTAAATTGCTGTGATCCTGTGAAAAAAAAGGAAGAAATTAACAACATATAATTAAATACTTACATCATAAACATATCTTAGTTATACTACATATATACAATCATGATTGTCAGTGAGAGAGTCTGCACTGTCCTAGATGTTATTCTCATGCTTGAGACTGTGTGTTACACTTTACCATTGATCAATAAAATAAGCTTTAATTCTGTTTGAACGAATATGGCAAACGCTCTAATAATTCAAGCACTATTAACATTCAATCATCCCAAATATTGCCTTGCATTTTGATCCATCATTTGACATTGGTCACCTACTTATAGTAGGACAAACTACATGAATAAGGCCTTTATTCATAATTTCAACTTCACATTTTAACAGAATTCATCAGACTAATTATTTGGGGTATGAACTACACATACTGTGATTGAATTATAACAGACTTCACCATAATGCTCTGCTTGTGGAAGCTTAGTATACTATGCTGTACTAAATGTGACATTAGATTTATACCGTTGTACTCCACTAAAAGTCCCAGTAATATCAGTCAAAAGTTAATTAAGGGGAGACAACTGTGTATTATAATGCCAAATTGCCGATGAGAAGAAACCAGATCCAAAATGTTAAATAAATGCAGCACTACCCATACTACCGTATCATTAATCCATGTTAGTTAATATCCTGGGCATGCCGAGTTAAAAGCTGATCATATCAGCATGAAAAAGCCACCTTATAATGGTGAGTGTGTATTTCAATCTTTCAAATTTCTCAAAAAAAATGTTAAACCAGCTTCAGAGCTGTGATTTACATATCTTGATTATCAAACAGATCAAAAGACCACAGGAACTTTCTACACAAACAGTCTGTAATATGAAATAGAAATGGACGCCGTGTCTGAGCAGCTATTAGCTGTGGTGAATATTAGCCCACTGAAAGAAAACTAAGCCAGTGCCATCCTTGGTATTACCCATTACTGTGAATAGCATGAGCGTGCGTGCTTGGTAGGTGCATTTAAAATGGGGTTAAAAGCTGTGAGATTATCCTGTCCCATATGTAAGGCAAACCCAAGATGGGTAACAAAACTTAACAATGAAACTGAAGATACCGTACAAATAACTGAACAGAAAGATGGACATTAAAATCAGTAGGCTTCAATTGACCTCAATATCACCAGCTTCCTCGCACTCTCAGGCTTACCAGGGCTCCAAGTTTGAAGACAGACACCTCAGAATCGAGTTTTTTGCTTGCCATCAGTTTGAGGAGTACCTTAAACTTCATCGCAGTCCACATCTCTGGATTTATACTATATAGTACATATATAGTTAAGATTTTAGATTCAGAATGACCATGAACGTTTGACCTCATAATAAATCGGTCAGTTTCTTTGCCCGATGAGTAACATATACAAATCCATGACCTGGAACTGAAGAAATCTTAATGGACGGGACAGACAAAACACGCTATCACATTGTGTAACCTTGTCTCACGAGGGTTGAATAGAAATGGGATATTATTCTCTCTAACCAATTAGTCAAATGTTGAAATAACCATCACCAGATGATAACATGCAACAACAACATTTCCTAAACTGTTCTATACAGTTGTACCATGTTCAGCCTGAAGTACACTGTGCACACTAATCCTATTGGGGCCAAGGACCAAGTTTTAAAATGCTCTAGCATAATAATTCAAGATACATGTCACTGATCCCTCTGAAGCAATTCTGCATGCGATGCAATGCAAGATGGGATTGATGCAAACAAGACTGAAGAGGCAACCTCAATTTGATTGGAGCATTCAAAATCTACTTCACACTGATTGGTCAGCTTTGCCATGAACAGGTTTAATTGTTTCACCAAGTTGTAGGCATTCTGCCTGGTGGCAACAGAACAAACATCAACATAATTGCTGTGCCCCATCAGCAGTGAGTTAGAGGAACAGGATATATATAGTTACTGTAGCAGGTGCTTTCATAAATTATTCAAAAGTGAATTTCTTCCAATGTTCAAACAGTAAGTAAGTGCTTTCTTTGTGGAAGTTTTAACGACTTGTCCAGGAGGCATGAAGAAGAGAAACAAAACCAAACAGAATTTGTGATAGAAGCCCAGAAGGAAAGCCAAACCAAAACCAAACCAATAGTGAACTGTGCTAACATTTGTACAGTGAGGCGGGCTACTCAAAACTTCAGGTGAAAAAATCCCATTTTCCGAAATCAACATCTGAAAGAAAAGGGATTAGACAAGGCTAAAACTAACGTTAAAATATATATATATGTGCAATGGTAACCAGTGCAAATCTAAGTTATTTCTACTTCACGACAGAAAATACTAAACAACATGAATAGATGTAACAAA
>JAVTVY010048520.1:0-22218 GCA_036873755.1 Hanleya hanleyi | reverse complement strand
GAGTACGATTCAACTGATCTACTTCAAACTTGGGCAGTGCCTTGACATCGGTGAGAGGACGATTGAATTGGGATTTTTTTCAGCAATGTGCAGAATCCAATATGGCCGCCGTCAGCCATATTGGATTATAAGCAGTTGGATCTTAGATTTTCGTGTCCGGACAATAACTCGTGAACGATTTAATCGATCAACTTCAAATTTGGGGTGTGCCTTGACATTGGTGAGAGGACGGTTGGGATTGTTTTTCAGCAATGTACGTAATCTAATATGGCCGCCGTCAGCCATATTGGATTATAAGCAGTTGGATCTTGTCTGGACAATAACTCGAGAACGATTCAACCGATCTACTTCATACCTGGGGAGTGCTTTGACATTGTTGAGAGGAGGATTAGGATTGTTTTTCAAGGACGTGCTTAATCCAATATGGCCACCATCGGCCATACTGGATTTCATTGGATTTTAAGCAGTTTGATCTTGTCCGGACAATAGCTGGAGTACGATTCAACTGATCTACTTCAAACTTAGGGAGTCCCTTGACCTTAGTGAGAGGACAGTCATGTATTATGTTTTATGGATGTGCATAATCCAATATGGGTGCCATCCGCTGTATTAGATTATGTTAAGCTCATCAGCGATATCTCCATTTTCAAATCTCACTCTTATCAATGATATGAGATATCATCGACAAAAAGAAATCGACCATAGAGGTCCATGTCCCCCACTAGCAGCACCAGTTATGGTGGATGACCATAGAGGTCCATGGCCCCCGCAGCAGCAGCGCCAGTTATGGCGGATGTAATCCACCATAACTGTTGCTGCTAGCGGGGGACATGGACCTCTATGGTCGATTTTTTTATTGTTTATACATATATTGAAAACTTTTTGACATATGTGGAATAGTTAATTTATTTTACATATGTGTAAAAACTTTACACATATGTCTAAAAAAAGGTTTTTGCACATATATCTAAAACTTTTCCACATATGTGTAAAACTTTTGCACATATGTCTAACAACTGTTTTTTACACATATGTGGAATTCTGTTGTACATATGTGGAAAACTTTTCAACAAATGTGGAATACCGAAACGGCTTGCCATACTTCGGCGCCCTATCGCATGACCAAGCAGAATAATCAATTAAAATATACAATAGTAATGATGTTGATTCCTCATTTATCATAAACAAGAATAACAGCATATGATAACAGGCATGTACTAATATAAATAAATATGGATCACTTTTCGCTAGAATGTTCTCGCTCCTATACTGAAAACAGGTGGCGAGATAATTACCGACATTATTTAAAATGCTCTTGTTCTCATTGCTGAAAAGCCACATCAATTTTTTCAGCAGAACTAAATAAATTTAAATTAGCATATTTTTTGCTATTGGGCCTAAAAACCTTGGACATTTGCACAGTATATTCATAGCAATCGATTATTAAATGTGTTTCGTTTTTATTATTTTTTTTTAACAGAAAGGGCTGTAGTAGATAAAAAACAGATCTGGTAGGATGAGAGTGATGGTGATGTCTTCACGCGGCTTGACGCGGCGTCGTCCTCACGGATGACGTCACTTCTGAGTCAAAGGTCATTTTCGCCTCAATCACTCACTCACAAACGCCTCACTCATCCACTCACTCACTAGAGCTCCGAGCTCTTGGAGCTCGGAAGTGACTTGTGGTGCATGCGCACCCTGGTGTACCCTATGCCCCACGGGCTATAGGATACAGGATGCACCACAAGAGCGTGCGCATGTGTGCGATGACGTCACTTCCGAGCTCCAAGAACTCGGAGCTCAAGTGAGTGAGTGAGTGAGGCGTTGTGAGCGAATGAGTGAGGCGTTGTGAGTGAGTGAGTGAGTGAGTGCGTGAGGCGTACCCAACGCCGATGAGGCGTGTTCAACGCCCCTCTTAACGCATGAACGCGCTAACGATGATGAGTGGTTGATTTGTGAGTGAGTGAGTGAGAGTGAGTGAGTGAGCGGTCATATAGGGTCGTTTGTACACCCTTAGCCTCAGTCTGTGTCCACCATTCTGAAGCGATTACAGAATGTGAGCTTCGTCCCAGGAATTCCTCACGACATAGACGAACCGTATTACTTCGATTGTGATCAGACCAACGTGATGGTGCTGGATGATCGGATGAGTGCGGCCTAGGACAACTCACACGTTGCCGATTTGTTTACCAAAGGATCCCATCATCGCAATCTGTCCGTCATCTATTTTATCCAGAATCTCTTTCCTAAAGGGAAGGCGTCCAGAGATATCGCCTTGAACAGGCAATACATTGTGTTGTTCTCCAATCCCACCGTGTGTTTGGTAGTCGAATTTATCCTCAGAATATCGACCACTTCATGCAGGCGTTTCAAGAGGCGACAAGTCGTCTGTACCGCTACCTGTTCATAGACTTAAAATCTTATACCCCCGAAGATCGCCGGTTGACGACCCACCTGTTGCCCGTCGAGGGATCACCACAATGTCATACACCCCCACACCATCCACCGAGTCCAAACCTGGCAGCACCCGGTCAGCAGCATCAACCCGACCCCTTACAGCGGGTTCCCTTCATACCATAATTCCCGGAATATTACCCAACCGTGAAGGACCAACCCAAACCCGTACAAGGGAATGAACACAACGTGAACTCGAGGCTATGGAAGAATTTGTTCAAAGAAAGTATGGACGCCGAGATGGGCGAGAAGTTGGGGGCAACAGAAAACAAGTTTCACCACAAAGGGTATTCGAAAGAGGAAGCCGCAATTTTTAGCCCATAACACATTGGTACCCAGATTACGACGGGCTTTACGTCAGCAGTATGTCGACCTGTTGACCCATATAAAATTGCTGGACAAGGACCCGGTCCATATGGAAATCGAAAGAACAGCGCCGATGTTGAAAACCTCGGGCATGAACTGGAAAGCGGAGTATGCCATACCAATAACACAAAAGAAGCACCTGCTTGAACGTATCATTAAGATCAAAGCGTCCCACGATAAATAGCCCACAAGCCACCATCTTCTTCATTTCACCATGAGCACTACAGAGTACACGTTGCCTGATGTAAACTTTGAACCCGACAACGAGGATATTCTAGCCGAAGCGTTACGTCGAGCCAACGTTCAAGTGGATACTATTATTAATACAGCTCAAGGTGGGATCACCGAGACCGTTCAGCACCAACGCATGCGTTGTCATCTTATCACGCTCATAAATGACATTCAATGGGTGACCCGGGTATGTCTTCTGCTGCATAAGAAACAGATAGTACCCTAAGAGAATACCAACACAACTACCCGTGCCTAGAATCTGCTGACCCTGCATGAGGCATTTCAAACCTTTATGGAGACGCAGCTGGAGACGGAAAATTATCTTCTTCAACCCCAACATAATGATGTCCTTCCATAGATGATCGACAATGCATAAGGCGTTGAGACGAGCGTTAAGGCGCAACAACGGGCGTTGACGAGCGGCACTGCATTTCGATGAATTAGTGGCAATTCCATGGGATATCTATAAAGTCAGAACTTTTGAGCTATTTCACCAGGGCGTCGAAGCGTTAAGCTGGGGATTGGCGGGCGTTACTGACTATAAAGGTACGCGTATTCTAAAAATGTGCACAGTCGACATTCAACCGCCAACATGGGTTATACATGCTCTGAGTGCGAATGTACGTTCACCAAACGTTACGATATGATGCGGCACTAGAAGAATATACATGGGATTGAAGACTCTGAAGAGCCAACTGAGGAGGCAGATACTGAAACAGAAACTGCTGAGTCTATTTACTGATACGGAAAGCTTGACCTCAGATAGTCAGCCTACGTCACATGGAAGTGAGGACGAACCTACCTTTCGGGATCGTATTGTGCATGAAGCTCTTTATACCCATGCTGCGGTAATCGAAGGTGTACATCCAAATGCGCCCCAGCATCAGGAAAACAGCCATTGTCATCTATGAACGATATAGCCTGTTGCCGCTTGAAATGAAAGGCGACCCCACGCACAAGTCCATCATGAAGACCAAGCGTCACTTGGAAGAGGAAATGGGGTTACCACCCACCGAGGCCCTGGAAAATGAGATCAGAAAACGGAAACAACTGTATCAGGACATGCTGCCTGAACGGTATCCTGGACTGCCCGATGACGCTTAGCTCAAGCGCGAAGATTGAACTTTCTCAAAGGACGACTTCTGATTGGACCAAAACACCCACTTTGGCTACTGCTTGTACTGATGGCCTACACACCGAGGGCTTCACTTTGACGCCTCACACGACGTATTCAGAAACAAGAAGTGTCCCTCAATCGCTCAAACATACCCCACGCACCCCCAAAACGCCCGCTTTCGCTACCACTCGTACTGATGACGTCACAGATGACGTGGAGTGAAGTCGTGGTCTACACCACGAGAACGTAAATTTGATACCCTAGACGACCTATTAGGACCAAGAATGGTCCATCTCTCTCCCAAACACCTTCCTTCACACGCCCAAATGCCTGCTTTCTATACTACGGCCAGATTGCGCATGCACAGAATGACGAAATCAGACTAGACATCAGTCCAATCCGACGCTACCCCACGAGTGCTTCACACTGATACCTCATATGGGCCAATAAGACTAATATGGGTCCACCTCGACCTCAAAACGCCCCTTCCAATGCTCTGTTCCAAGAAGTCCCTGTCTGTGCATGCACAGAATGTTGGAAACGGACGACACACCCATCCAGTCGGCTGGACCTCCACGAGAGCTACAAGATGACACCTAATACGACCCAATCGGACCACTATGGGTCCACCTAGACCCCAAAACATCTATTCCAATGCCAATTTTCTACCGCGCATGCACCGAATGACGTCAGTTTCACACCACAGTTGAACGCTCCCCCATGAATGCTTCACACTAATACCTCACACGACCCAATTGGACCACTAGGGATCCACCTCGACCTCAAAACGTCCACCCCAGCGCTACTTTCAACACCTGGCCACGAGACCCTTCCATCGTGTTCAATAGCTCGAGATGAATCCCATACCGCAAATGATCACGCGTGGGTTTCCCCATTAGGTTAATCATTGTGCTGGAATGGGCCTACACCATAGCGGTTTTTTTTTGTAGGGGAGAAAACTCTTGTTGGTCCGTCACGTCATCGGAAGTCATCGGAAGTGACCCTTATGTGACCTTTGACCCAGATGTCACCCGGAGGTCATGTGACCGGATCCGCTACATGGCAACATGCCGTCTTCCTACTACTAACATTAAATCATTAGAGTTTTAGGGATATTTCTAATAGATGGTTTCATAGTAACTTATCATCGCGGACCCAGTGTACACAATATTTGATTTGATTTGATTTGATTTATTCACCAATTGCTAAATGTACATAGATAAGTTGGTTGAGCCTAAAAGAATCTAAGAACAAGTGTTACATTTGTCAACCAGTGCATGAAATCGGCGGGAATAAAGCCCAGTGGGCTTGTTCTATCCCTAGAGAATGAGACTATTAAAAAACTGAGAATATATGTAGCAGGTGAAATCAATAATATATACAAAAGCAAAGTACACGGACCATATTATATTTTAGGCATGAAAATCAATCGGGTATCAATAGAAATCATTTTAATTTTAATTTGAAAAGTGATGTGGAGTCTATAGTCTTTATATTCGGGGGCAGCTTGTTCCGTTCCCGAGGTCCTGTGATTTTAAGGGTGTAGTAAGAAAGATTAGAATAATGAAAAGGCCTGTAAAGGTTAACTTTTTGGGTTCGCGTTTGGTATTGATGTATATTCGATTGTTTGATAAAGTAGGTTTGGAAATTTTTGGGGAGACGATATGGGTGATAGATAAATTTGTGGGTCATAAGTACGCAACAATATTGGTTCAACCGGAGTAGTGGTAAGATTTGTAAGTTATGGAAAAGTGGTTGGGTATGTTCACGTTTATTGGATGATGTTATGACTCGAATCGCACGTTTCTGGAGTATAATCAGCGGATTCAAATGTGTCGGATATGTGTTTCCCCAAAGGACGTCTAAATATAACAATACCATCCCTACATTTTAACCTGTCTCCCACGGTGTGCCACAAAGACCTATCTTAGGTCAAGTTCCCTTCCTTATATATATATTAATGACATTGTTTTCGTATAAGCATGGTACACAGACGATGCACCCACAATCCTATCCAACGACGATTAGTAAAACTTGCGTCAAACGAGCCCGGCAAATTATATGATTGGTTTTCATGAAACAAACTATCACTCAAGGCAAATAAATCTATATTCATGTTGATAAGACCATCTGAAAATAAGTGCCGGAACTTGTCCAAATGAACTATATCTGATATTGAGATAGAGCAAGTTGAAATCTCCTTTGGACCACGTATGTTTAGATGGGTAAATGACCCCATAACAGGTGTAGGAAATTGTTCAGTTGGCATGAAGTACAATATTATATTGTATACTCAGAAAAGTTCAAGGCACTGAGTCTCACTAGAGCCCCAAAACATCCATCCCAGATCTGCCTGTGCACCAAGCATGCGCACTCAGAACTTTTCATCGAAAGTCAACTCATGATCTCGAGACCTCTCCCATAATGCTCTTCAGTGTGAGGCAGAAAAACTAAGGTACCACACATTCCCCATTGGGCCTATTAAATAAGAGAGCAAATTATGTCATTAAAAATGATGGTGAGGATGATGGTGGCGATCCTTTCCTGGATAACGTCACTTCCGTTGACGTCACGTCCGGGTTAAAAGTCACTTCCGGGTCAAAGGTCACGTTCAGGTCAAAGGTCACTACCGGTCACGTGACGGCTCAGCAGGAGTAATCCGACCCTACATACGACCATACGTTTCAGTGACCTCCAGAATTGCGGTATGGGGTGTGGCACCTTGTTTTTTGTTGTCTCGAGCTCTAGAACATGATGGTAGGTGTCTCCAGGTCATGGGTTGAATTTCACTGAAAAGATCAGGCAGGCTTGTGGTGGACATGTTTGGTCCATTCAGGCGTAGTGGACAATGACCTACCACCATGGACATTTGCGGGATGGGGTGTCGCGCCCTGTCTTCTCGCGATGTAGAATACGATGGGATGGGTCTCGTGGTCATGGGCCGAGTTAAGCTGAAAAGTTACCGCGCGCATGCTTCGTGCATAGGCAGATCTTTGTTGGACGTTTTGGGAGTGTTGGTGGGCCACTATTGGACTGATTGGGACGGGTGAGTTATCAAAGTGAATCAGTCGTTGGGACCATCCGACTAGACGCGCGTCGAGTGGAAGTAAGGCTATGGCGCGCATGCGCAGACAAGAAATTGTTGATAAAGGGCATTGGAATGGACGTTTTGGGGTCGCGATGGACCAATATTGATCCGAATGGGTCGCGTGAGATATCAGTTTGAAGCTCTCGTGGGATAGCGTCCTACTGGACTGGTATGGAATGGAAGTAAGGCTATGGCACGTATGCGCAAGCAGGCAATTTTGGGAAAAGGGCATTGGAATGGATATTTTGGGTAGGGGTGAGCTCATATTGGGCGTACTGGGTCAGTGAGAGTATTCTTGTGAAGTGCTCCTCCAGGATAATCAAGTCATAGGTCGGTGCATGTAAAACTTTCTGCGAAAAAGACCCGAAAACCAGTGAGTCATAGAAATGAGAATGTTTTTGTTGTTGTTGGGTTAGTATAGTAAAAAGTAAAAATCAAGAGAAGTGATCCAGTTGCCCTTAGTAAGCCCAGTATATTTGCCCTATGAACTTTGTGGAGAGTTTTACAGTAACGCCTTAACGCCCTGCCTTAACGTCATATTTTAACAGTAGAATGTAAAAGGGGGGTTCGAGCACATGGAAGCCCTGGAAGCCGATGACGTCTTTCAAAAAAATAAAAAAAATAAAAAAAAAATAAAAAAAAATAGATCAACATGATCTCATGACTAGGTAAATAAGTCACCATAAGTAAGACCACTAGGTCGCCTTAAGTAGATCACCATATCGTAAATACACCGAAGTTTCGTCGTATTTTCTATAAATTACCCATGGCGATATCTCGGGAACTAAGACGGATAGAGACTCGCGGCTTACGGCGTCGTATTCCTCTCGTATAGATGCGCGATAAATGTCCTATACAATTTTATCGCCCGACGGTATCTTTCGCCGCAATTAGACGATAATCGGTGTCACGTGATTCGGCGATTTCTCGGGAAATAAGCGACATACGGGCTCGGGGTTTGCGGCGTTGTATTCCTCGTGTAGGGGTCTACCGTAAAGTTCCTATACGAATTTATCGTATCTCCGTAAGTTTCGCCTCTATTCGGCGTCGAAAACTTTTCCGTTTACTTACTCGCAGACGGGAAACCATTGGCTATAGCAGTCGATGAGATCTTCATCGACTGCTATAGCCAATGGTAGCCCGTCTGCGAATCTATAAGGCTAGCCCACACGGCAACATCTTCTATATCTCACCATGAACGCTACCGAGCCCACGCTGACCGATGTAAACTTTGAACCCCACGATGGGGATATTCTAGCCGAAGCGTTACGTAGAACCCACGTTCAACTCGATGCTGTTATCAATACACCTCAAGGTGGTGCCTCTCAGTACCAACACATGCGTTGTCAACTTATCACGCTCTTAAATGACATCCACTTGTTGACCCGAGTATGTCTTCTACTGCATAAGAAACAGATAGGATCCGAAGACGATACCAACACAACTACCCGTGCCCAGAATCTGCTAACATTGCATGTAGCATTTCAAAGCTTCATAGAGACGCAGCTGGAAACTGGAAATTATCTTCTTCAATCGACTTTGAGTGACAACGAGGGCTCCGAAAACGTCCATTCCCAATAAAGACCCCTGTAATTCCCCGAGAATCGTCCTAGAGACGAAACTTATACCGTTGTATAGACGGTGTGTCCGCCAAACCTCGTCAAACACTTCTTTACGACATTTCAAGTTGTCATACCTATATCATAACTCTATGAGAGAAATTTTTGCATTCCTTTAGAAACCTCCCAGTGGAAATATTCGTACATAAACATTGAATGGAAGACTAGATGTCGAAATGATACCCACGACAATGGAGATGTATTTCATATAAGCAGTTTTCTCTCATTATTTGTGCAGTGAGTTGATGAATAAAGCGATTATTTAGTAATATTCGTATTGCTTTGTCTCTATTTTATACAAGTCATATAATTCCTCCTCCTCTTCCACCACACACACACACACACACAAACACACAAACACACATCCTCCTCATTCCTTCTCCACACACACCACACACACACACACATCCTCCCCCTCCTCCACCATCACCACACACCCACACATACACACACACACATCCTCCACCACCACCACACTCCTCCTCCTCCACCACCACCACAATCTTCCTCATTCCTCCTCACTCTTTCTCTTCCTCCTCCTCATTCCTCCCTCCTCCTCCTCCTCACATACGCTAAGGTAATTCTACCAGGTAGTCCTGAGGAAAATGGCCCTCATCTCCCCAAACGCTCTTCATTGCACCTCCGAAACTCCCCGTTGTCTACTACTTGCGAGTGATCTATAAATATAACAGGGTTTTTGCCCACAAAGAAAAACTGGTATGCTAGGGCGTTAGGATAAGGCTTAACAGACCGATATGTAGGGGAAGATAACTCTTGTTGGGCCGTACCGTGACCGGAAGTGACCTTTTGACAGGAATATCACGTCAACTTGACCTACTAACCTATGTGTGTGTCTGTGTATGAGGAGGAATTACTATAATATTGTTTCTAAAATAAGATATTTTCGTATGGTTCGATAGGCACTCGTGAACACCGCGAGAAGTGTTCAGTCACACGTGTCCACGGGTACAAGCGTCGTCGTAATGACACCTTAGGGAAGTATTCGTGGTAAGGTACTAAGAAAAAGTTTTCGACGCCGAATAGAGGCGAAACTTACGGAGATACGATAAATTCGTATAGGAGCTTTACGGTAGACCCCTATACGAGGAATACAACGCCGCAAACCCCGAGCCCGTATGTCGCTTATTTCTCGAGAAATCGCCGAATCACGTGACACCGATTATCGTCTAATTGCGGCGAAAGATACCGTCGGGCGATAAAATTGTATAGGACATTTATCGCGCATCTATACGAGAGGAATACGACGCCGTAAGCCACGAGTCGCTATCATTCTTAGTTCCCGAGATATCGCCATTATGACGTCATCGGCTGCCCCGGCTGCCCTGCGTTCGAACTCTCATATTGTATTCTACTCACCAGCTATCAGTGTTGTTGGTATATGTCCTTCTAATACCCACGTCATGCGGCATCCAGATCAAACTGCAGTGAGTCTGAAAATAATCTATATATTAAAAAAAAAGTTATATGAATGGCATATAGTTGGATTTGCCAAATCCTAGCGTCTGGGAATTGAGTTCTGTAAGATGTACGATGAGATGGTAGACATTGATCAATGAACCAATATCTCTCTCTCGACAGGTATTCTAATTTACGGTTCAACAAGACACTCATATCAACATAAACCTCGCTTCAAGAGCTCTAAATTGAATTGATTCGTGGATCCTGTTCGAGTTTTTTTCAAATTTCAATCTAGTGAGACAAAGCGACGTCAAAATGGTATAATGCTACATTATCTGAAAATAGTGCTGCTGTACAAATTTTCGCTACAGCCGATGGCCAGAGTGCCATAAGGGTTGCTGAGAGTGATAATGCACAGAAACTCTGTGATGTTTAACTTGTCTTAAAAGTGCCTGGACATTGTGCATGGTAGGATATAGAGCTTTTAGAGTAGAATAACATTTCTGATTAGTTAATAATGTCGGAAAACAACTGTTAAATTCTTGTCGTGATAAGTAGTGAGAAACTGTAAGATCTGGTCTGGACTGTTAGGGAATATGTACAGGGGAATGTCCGAGTAACTCTCCATTCCTTAAAAATAATGGAGCCGAGGCCCCGAAGCGGCCGAGGCCCATTGTTTTTAAGGAATGGAGAGTTACGAGGACATTCCGCTACTTAAAACACACCCACTCACAAAAGCCATGGTTTTAACGCCGACACTAGTTTAACTGGCAAAGCAGTACATGTGCTGCAAGGCTTGAAGTTGTCGTGACGATGTCGCGATAATGTGTCATTTAAGACGACATGAAGTTAACATTGTAAATGATGAACTCTGAATTAAGCTCGCTGATTCTGCCTGGTGCGCGTGGTTTCACATGCAGGATATTGTACACAAGAAAGTAACTCGAACTGTTTTGTGGTTGAAGAGGTAATTTAACTGTGTTATGATGCCAACCGGTCATGTAATTTTCATGGATGTACATCGTATCACAGGATAGAAGTGGTGCAAAATGTCATCAGGTTTCAGCCCTTTAAGTAGAACACGGTAGACACGTTTAAACCCATAGACGGTATGGGAGGCAACTCCCGTTTGAACTCGCAACTCGTCATATGCAAATCACTCATCCCATCACTAAAGTGGCCTGTTTATCTGCCATGTATATAAGCGTTTTACAAGCATACTATCATAGAGGAACACGAGTCGTAGGGCTCGCTCATATTACACTAATTCCCTCGTAGCTTAGTAATCTTATGTCGTATATATGCGTTATCTGAACATAGTAAATGTACTGGATATTCTATTGCGTGTGTTCCTCTTGAAACTGGTACAGGCTCTAGCTACCTTAACTCTCCATTCCGTTAAAAGCAATGTTCAAGCAACTCTCCATTCCTTAAAAATAATGGAGCGTCAGGACAATAGAGTGACGTCACAAGTGTGCTTTAAGTAAGGATCACTATTCTGGTGACTACTGTGAGGTCATGATGTCTGGATATAGAGTCCAGAAATTGTTGGGTCACGAAGGCTGATACAGTTGATGATTGTCAAAGTTCACTGTGATTAAAAACCGCAGCATTTTGTGCCAGTTACACTGAGGGAAGACGGTGTGTCACTTACCAAAATTGAGCTATAGGTCAAATTCCAAATTCACTCAAAATCAGAATATCACTAGAAATCGTATTTTTTTTATCAGTAGATTCATTAGGTGCCTCCGTTTCAAAGTTATTTACACTTTTAGTTGAAGTTGTTGCGGTTTTCAGATTTTTCCGAATTATTTAACTCTGAAATGTCATAAAATAATTCGCAGGATGAAATAAAAAATTTTAAAAAAATGAAAAAAATGAGGCACTATTAATTTGGGTTGGAAAAAATATTTGAGGAATCTGAAATTTCAAACATATTTGATACATACCTTAGAAGTTATTGGAAAGGATATTTGAAGGCTAAATTTTTTACAATGATAAAAATAATTCAGCTTTGGCGAACAGGAGAACAAAATTAACACTAAATTCTATTTCACTGAATGAGTAGGTTTATAAAATGAATAACTTGTTTTTGTGAGTTTATTTGTTGCAATTCATTTGAGCAAAATCTGATGTGTAGAAAATCTTTAATAGTATAGCTATGTATATCCTGAAACCTTAATAGCTGCCTGTGTGGATGGTTTCAACAGAAAAACTTATGTCACTCATCCAGCTTACACAGCGCCTGTGCTTTAATTAGAACTGGGTTGTAATTTGGATATTAAAAGCTGGAGATAAAAATTTTTTTTGTATATTTACCCCAGGTTCAAGAACGGAGTTGAGTAGGAACTGAAGCTTCGTGTCAACCTACAACATGTCCTACTTTGCAAATCTTGGCTTCGTGGGTAAATTTAATATACTGGCATAACAGCGATGCGGTATCCTCAAAAAGTTTGTATTTTTGATGTTTTGTGTTTAAGCTATATTAACTTTTCTTAATCGTTAATTGGTTCTCAAAAACATCTCACGTTAACATGTCCTCGCTGTAGCGTCATCAACACAAACAATGATAATCTATTTCCATTGTCCGAGAGCATTGTCTATAGACACATATGTACTTCCCCTGTATATATCATTTGATCCGGGTAACCGATCTTGGCTCGTATGCATTCCTATTGGACTTTTCTGGACCGTTCTGTAATCCGGTAGACAAAGCATATTTATATTTATTGCAATGCCGATGATTTATATCGCTCGATTTACGTTACACGGGAGTCTGGTGAACTTGCGGAGGAATTTTGATAGGCGAAAATCGATAGAGGCGCCTGATCGATCAGTCTTTTGTGGGCAACAAATTAAACCAAACCGCGAGTTATTCGCTGGAGTCGGATACGTTTGGCTCGATTATCACTCAGAGAGTTTAGCTCTTATTTCCCAGGAAACCGCTTAGGTTGTAAAGACGCTGTTTGTACGAAATTATTATCTTTTTATACGAATGTTCTTACACAGCTAACTTCAGAAGTTGAGGCAGGAACAACTTGTCACTTTGTTTTGTAAAGTTACTGTGGATCTAATCTTCCTGTCTCTGTCAGCACAGTTCCCGTCATAGGGCGGAAAAAAATGAACTCAAATTTGTGGATGCTCATCAACCCGATAAGTTCCATACACCATGACCTCACTGCTTCTGATCGGATACTTATCAACCAAATACGGTTTCGATACACCATGTCGTTATATACCATTGCGTACACTGTATAGCCACACAGTTTCTTAGAGACTCATCTTATAGCTTCTGGACCCTTAATCAACCCTATGATCTCCAAACCTGGTGATCTCGCAGTTTATGGAACCTTAATCAAACATATGCTCTCCAGACATCGTGACCACACTGTTTTGGACCCTCACTCAACCGCATACTCCTCAGAAATTATCTCACAGGCTCTGCTCCCTAATCCCTAATTTGTAGACACACTCAAGATATCATGACCTCACAGTTTTGGACCCTTAATCAACCCTATACTTTCCAGACATCATGATCGCACAGTTTCTGAGTCCTTAATCAACCCTATGATTTTCAAGTTCATCGTGACCTCACAGTTTCCGGACACTTAACCCTATAATCTCCAGACATTGTGACCTCACAGTTTCTAGACCCTTAATCAACCCTATATTCACCAGCCATCGTGACCTCACAGCGTCTGGGTCGTTAATCAACCCTATCTCCAGGTATCGTGACCTCGCAATTTCTAGACCATTAATCAACTGTATCTCCAGACATCGTGACTTCACAGTTTCTGGACCATTAATCAACTTTGTCTCCAGACACCATGGCCTCACAGTGGTCACCAGAATAGTGACTCTTACATATTCCCTACCAGTCCAGAACAGATCTTACAGTTTCTCAGCACTTAATTTAACAGTTCTTTTCCGACATTATTAACTAATCAGAAATGTAATTCTACTCTAAAAACTCTACCATGTACAGTGTCCAGGCACTTTTAAGACAAGTTAAACATCACAGATTTTCTGTGCATTATCACTCTCAGTAACCCTTATGACACTCTAGACATTTGGTGTATCGAAAATTTATACAGCAGCACCCTATTTTCTAAGAGTGTAGCATTATACCATTTGGCGTCGCTTTGTCTCACTAGATTGAAATTTGTTAAAAAAGGAACAGGATCCAAGATTCAATTCAATTTAGAGCTCTTGAAGCGAGGTTTATGTTGATATGAGTGTCTTGTTGAACCGTAAATTAGAACACCTGTCGAGAGAGGGAAATTGGTTCATTGATCAATGTCTACCATCTCATTGTACATCTTACAGAACTTAATTTCCAGACGCTAGGATTTGGTAAATCCAACTATATGCCATTCATATAACTTTTTTTAATATATAGATTATTTCCAGACTCGCTGCAGTTTGATCTGGATGCCGGATGACGTGGGTATCAGACGGACATATAACAACAACACTGATAGCTGGTGTTATAATGGCAGTCACTTTACATAGATGATCCTAGATCCTATAGGATTCGAAAACAATCCTGCTTATTTTCATCTTCTTGTTCGAAACAAGGAGGGCAAGGGATGAGCGTATTCTGCTATCCTGACGACGACATTTAATGAAACTGTTAAACTTTGATTTTAATAACAAATGCTACTAGGTGAGAGGTTTTCTCGCGTGATATGTGTGTCTCATCTTTGCGAGCCGCCTGTATTATTGCCGTTGCTCTACTGATGTGACAAGATTCAATGTCCTAGACCGTCTTTTATTGCTTTTCATAGGAGGGAATACAATTTCCATTGCGTGCCAATATGCAAAAGCGAGTCTTAGCTGGATTGAAAGATAGTAGCAAAAAACTGACTAGTTTCTGCTTCAGGCACCGTTCATATTCACGACGGCTATTGATTACCGGTACACAATGAGATGATAGTTTATAACATATCCCAACATATACCATCAACCGATCGTTTAGCGCCAGACTAAAATTCCTAACGGAGTAAATTTCCTCCTTTCTATGCAATTTTCTCTGGTCGTCGAGAATGAGATTTCTGGAACAATATTACCTCAGGGAAACGTGAAAATTTAAATCGAGAAATAAAACACCATGAATTGTTGGCAAGAACCATTCGATTACGAGGGAAACGCTATTGAACCCAGAACATGCATATGACTAACACGGCCATTATACCGAAATTAACGACGAAGCTATTTACTTTTACAAGACAATGGGTTGTTATTGACAGTTTGATCGCTTTGAAATAATTACATTTCTGAGTTGTGGTGGAAGCTGATAAAGTTATAGATTACATTATTAATTTTGAGAGCAAAATTCCTTCAGTGTTCGTATTCACGGTGGTTTATTGGTTATTGATTACACATTGAGATGGTAATTTACAGCAAAATCCTGCATACCATGGAGTGATCTTTTACCGGAACTTTTCACGTCGTAATCTTTCGGGGTTTTTTTCTTTCTTTCGCGAGTTGCACGCCATGTCCTGATATCATTATAGTCAAACCTATTGTGTGCAATCTTTCTGGCATCAATCACCGCCCGTCTATTACCACAGGACCTCATTTTGGCGGGATTGACTGCAGTTATCAGTGAATTTAGGATCGTTAAAGAGATTCTGCATCTCTAAAAGAAAATCGCACAATGAAGTCGTCCTCCTGGACGAATTGTAATTATAATGGGCAACCCCTTTGTCAATAGCCAGAAAATAGTGTTCTGCAGATAATTTTGTGAGTATAAAAAGCCTGGATTTATGTGTGACAATGCATTGTACGGTACCTGAAAGTTAGTTTTCTTCTCCATCGGATATGTATGTATACACTGTTAAGATAAAGATGACTGGTGCTGCGCTGGCTGACTGGAGTCCATAAGTGACGCTGGCCTGAATGACTTAGCTTTATAAGTGGTGTTGCTTCGATGGCTGAGCTTTATAAATGGTGCTGCCCTGGATGGCTGAGCTTTACATATGGTGCTGCCTGGATATGAGCTCTGAATGGTGCTGCCATGGATGCACGAGCTCTATAAATGGCAGTCTCGATAATTAAGGTCTATACGTGGCGCTGTCCTGAAAAACTGGCGCTCAAAAAGTGGCAGTGCTCCGGATGACTGAGCTGTATAACCGGCACGACCCTGGATGATTGAATTTTCTGAGTGATGATTGAGCACTATAAGTGGCGCTGTCCTGACCGAGTGAGCTCTATAAGTGGCACTGAATGGACTCTTTTTGCGTGACGCTGTCCTGGTGATTGAGCTCTATAAGTGACTCAGTTTTGGATCATTGAGCTCTATACGTGGCGTTGTATCGATGGCTGTAATCTACGACAAAGTCGTACGCATACTTTTCTAAATGCTTATCCCTAGTCAACACAATTGCTTCCCTGTTTGTGGTACACTATCTTCTTCTTCGCTCGTGAAGGACAGGTCGAGTCGTAATTCATACATTTCTGAATATCCCATCCCTGCTCGTGACAGGCAAAATCACAACGCATACGTTTCAAATATCTTATCCCAAATCAACATCATTCATTCCCTGCCCGTGGTAAGGACAGGCATAGTCATAACTCATACCTTTTCAAATATCTTATCCCTGACTGGAAATGTGGAGGTCACTTCCGGTCACGTGACCTCCACAAAGTTCAAGCGGAAGTAACGTCACAAAGTGCGGTGATATGTCAAAGGTCAATCTATTTTGAAATGCGCTTTCTTCACTACTATGCTACTACAATGTATTGTAGCATAAATCTGCTATCATTTACGAGAAGACAAGAAATAATGGTAATGGTAATGGGCTCGTATACTTGGAGTCATGGGTTCGAATCCCACCCGATTCATTTATTTATATCTGATAACATTATCAGCTTATCACAACAACATTGTAGCAAAATGCTTAAAATTATGTTCTTAAAATAGTATTAAGACAAACAATATTGGTTTAAGTTCAACATTTATGTGAAAATTATCATGAAATTTGTTTTTATAATATGATGTGCTGGGATCGCTGCAGAGCTGTAATATTATTCAGTCATATCTCCATTCAAGATGATTATAATAAAATGCGCATCCTGTAGCCACAGCTGTTTCTGTACTGACTGGAGAGCTATCGGATTTATTGGAAACTGAATCTTGCAAACGTATTACCAGAGACCCCTCTCGAATTGCCGATCTCGCCGGTCGCGCGTGCACCAGTTCGATGAAGACCTGTGAAGTGGTGCTAACATTCCGGGTTCTTCGCCCCAGATACACTCGACACGGTCTCGGATAATGTAGGGCATTAGTACCTCGTGGCGCACTGCAGGAACAGGCATGAAAGCAAACCAAGATGAGTCAAGCGAGACATATAACAGATTTTACTTATTCAGTACTAAAACGGGTGACATTTCGCTTCCTGGATTTACCGCATACCCATTTCTCCCTCGGACACTGAAGAGCGGTATGCAGGGGAGACGAGCAGGAACTATCAAACACAAACCAGACGACCATTCGCAACTTCTCGGTGATCTCCGGTTTGAGATGTCCCTCGAAGGCCATTGACGCCATATTGGACTAGAGCGTGGTCACGTGTGTTTCGGTCTGTCAGGGAACTGTCAGTGACGTCACGGGAATTATATCTTGCCAATACGTGGCGTGTGTACCATTTAAACTGATGGTTTTCTATTGAAACGTGCTTCGAATGAAAAGAATAAACAGTTTTTAGAATATCTGACGTAAATCAGAGACTCGCAGGGAAATATTTGCTGGTCGGGGATTAAGGCTTCCGCGAGAGTGATTGGGCTTCGGAGCCATGCGTATTAAACCGTTCCGGCGCGTCACATCTGGAGATTCATAGGAAATTCATGTTGTCGTCCCCCGAGCGTAGAATCAGTCCCCTTCGTAGATTTCCGCTCGGGAGTTCCGAATGACCAGACGACGTCATAGTTCTTCTAGGTTAAACACAGTCTCTTGTGGAGTGATTCGGTGGCCGAGTGGGTTAGAGAGGTCGGTTGTCGGCACGAGGGTCGTGTGTTCACCCCCCACTCAGGACATTCTGTAGTAGCAGTTGATTAGCTGGAAATGGAGCGCTATCATAGCTCCTAGGAATCCATATTGGCATCCATGTTGATAGCACAGTATCACGCCGAAACTCCGAATAACGCATGTCAGCTGTATGACTTCCGTTACCTTAGAGATCAGCTCGAGAAGAAAAACGAAGAGAAACACATCAAATTACAAGAGATCCTTCGCGGGTTGAATCAAGGGAATATTCATTTCATTTTGATATATATTTTATCTCCTGATAAGGGAGAAATACAGCGAGGACTATGTGATCGGAAGCACATCCTATAGCATGTGATGTGCCTCACGTGCGGCGGATCACGGTTTACAGCTGAGAGCTGTAAAATCCTTACACCATCAATGCGCGAGGTACTATGAATTCTACGGAATTGGCCGAGCAGTCGCGAATGGCCCCAGATACTCATAAACTCGGGACAGATTGATTGTTTCGTTTTCAATGTCAGCAACCTATAAGATTTTACATTGGAAATTTCAATCTTATATGATTGACTGGGCTATGGATAGCCTCTAGCTGGGCCCGCTGTTAACAAGGCTTTTCCAAGAACTAGGGTTTCAAACCAATTGAGTGCGCGCTCATGAGCCGACTGCATCAGACCAGAGAGTCGTGACAAAACTCATATCAAAGAGGTATACTCAAACTACATTATTATTTATATATTCATTGCAACCAAAAAGTTCCCCTCGAAGCGTTGTTTGATATGTCCCAAGATATTTGCCCGATCGCGATGAAATTTTGCACACACTATCCCACTAATCAAGCCGACACGATGTTTCAAGGATTATCCTGTAGTTGCAGTTGTGCTCTAATGAGCATGCGTAAACTGAATACACCCAGTGAACATATTGAATGTGTGATGAAATGAACATTTGCCATTGAAAAATCTGGTTGAATCTGTTTGTGTAATTTTCTAAATCCGACCGAGTTCTAGTTTGCACAACTGCACCCACAGGATAATTCTTGATACATCGTGTCAGCTTGATTACCGGGATAGTGTGTGCAAAATTTCATCGCGATCGGGCAAATATCTTGGGACATATCAAACAACGCTTTGGGGAGGACTTACTTTTGTTGCACTGTTTATATTAAATTGGTAATCATTCAGAGCGCTCTTACTGTATGGGTGTCGTCATTTGGCGTTTGGTCGATTGGTATGCTTCTTTAATACTGCTCCCTACATGACGGTTATAGATATATACAGTCTGCCCGTGAGACTAGGCTATGGAAAACATGATTTCTCGTCGTGAGACTGGAACGGATTACTCTGCCAATCGGCCCGATAGGTTCAGAACGATAGCTGCACATCCATGTGGCTACCTCAAACAATTTCCTAATCACTAACAAAATGGAGATTTCCAATGATTTAGTCCAAAGTGACCTTGATCTTTCGACCTCAACAGGTTTCTTGTTTGCCATAAACTTGAGGTATTCTATTGAATTTGATGATAATCCACACCCCTGGTCTGGAGTTATATGTAAACACGTGACACGATAGTACGGTGCAACTCTTCTGTAGTTCAAGGTATGAAAACTCCAGTTACATCAGGTTAGGATTTAGGAATAGCGCGTACAATGACACGGACTACAGGGTACTGTTCAATCACGAAGTAACACCCCACTTCCTAGCAAGCATTACAGTTCATGAAGTAAAGTTCTGTACGGCATCTCAAACGTCAATTGGAAATATTTGAACATGATGGCTTAGGATGAAACGCTTGTACATGGAATGTTCTGTGTAGAATCTCACACTCGAGTAAAATGAAATGAAACCCATATGGTTGATAAAACACTTTCGGAGGAAGACGGACAAAATTCTGCTTTACAGTTTATACTAATAGATTTCGTAGTATGCTGGTGGTCAACATATACGCACGGTATGTTGTGACATGGTAGGACATAGCACTTGCGACACAGGGTGATGTGGCACTTGTTGAGGCTCAGGAAGTAGTGGCACTTTTTGTGGCCCAGGAAGTTATGGCCGTTTTGTGGCTCATGGCGTTGTGGCTCTTCTGTCACGGGGCTCAGTTAGATAACGTTTCACACTTTCCCATCGTCCAGGTCAAAGGTGTTGGCTTTTGTTAACAATGCGGTGAATGTTGCAATTTTGGCACCGAAAGGTTGTTTCGCACCCGTACTCTATCACCGGGTTGTGGTGTTGATGTCTTGGCCCTGCACTTAGATGTTGTTATTTGATTTACACTGCATTCTTTGCGCATTCCGCATCAGACGTGACTGACCTGAGGCATTATTTGGCATTTCCATCCGAGAGGTAACTCTGATGGTAATGTATTGAATAATTTAATAGCAGCACCAGAAGTCCCATCTGCAGTCTGCAGTAGCGATGTCAAACGGTCCGCTGATGTCAATGGCAACATTCTCTCAGGCAGAGGTACAAGCTGCAGTGGGGCATTATGGGTATGTGCAGTCTTCTAAGCCGAATGACAGACATGACAGGAACAAATAACAGTTTCTGCCCAAGAGTCCATACCAGGCCATCAGCACAGATCTCCGAGTCAGCTCTTTGTGCATACAATGCCTTGATAGGTCGCATACGCAAGGTCGATTGTGGTTTATCGGAGTAGCAGCTCCCGAGGTAGCGTATCTAATTCCGCTTAAGCCGGTGCTATGGCCGTGTGGTTACTTCGCAGTTTTCGCATGAACAACTGCAATAAAAGCACGGCTGAGATACCAAGGCTACATCTCAGAATCCCCCGTATTCTAGTCTGAATGTGAGATGCCGTGGGAGACTTTCCTGTGAAGCCATATGTTTGCTTTTCAGTCGCCAGACGTCAACATTTGTCCTCACCTCTTACAGATCTCGCCAATCAGTGGACACAATAACAGGTCAGGGTCAAATACGGTCAGGAGAGTACTGTTTACAATACAGTCTTTCACCTTCACGAAACACGATTTTACATCATCAGTCCATGCGAATGTGGTAATACAAGCATAGCCTAGTTCGGCACGAACTTACGTAGTAACCTGTCAATCTAAGTAGGAGCGCGCTGATGTAATTTCATTTGGTGCTGGATCTTCAGTGATGAATTGGACCTTTCCATCGTAGGGACGAAGGTCATCGCCACCGACGATTTAAGATATCATTTTCTGGAAAGCTGCGGCAGCTGAGGCTAGGCCATAGGGGATCTTACCGAATCTAAACAGGCCTTCAGTGGAAAGAAAGACGATAAGGTGACGACTGTCCTAGTGCAGGGTAGATGACAGTAAGTATTGGCCAAGTCCAGAGTAGAAAATACCTTAGCCAGTTTCATTTCTGTGAACACTTCCTCCCTATGTAGTAGGGAGTGAACACCACTATTCCAAGCTTGACTTGGTTTCCTTAGGTCGACGCCGACTTCTTTTTCACAACCATGATGTTAGAAACCCATTGAGATGCGACCAATGATGTATTCTTGTTCGAGGCGGCGTAGCATCAATGCTGTAGCCTCGCGATACAGTTGTGTCTCATATGTTTGAGATGAGGGAGCACTTTAATCGTGTGTACAAATATCTTGACACAACCTGGATCAGCCTCTGATAGATCAGGCAATGCGTCAGTAGAATCAACAGGTAAGTAAGCATCAGCTACTGGGTGGATGTGATTTCCTAGTGCCTTGAGGCGGTCACAGACCATAACTGCCGTATCAGAAAGTACAACGTAGAAAGTATTATTAATGTATGATGGCCGAGAAGGGACGTCGCTGTATCGTGTTATGAATCACACGAAGGCAGTATGCGATGTCAGGATGAGAAGGACAAAGGCAGGATGCGAAGCGCAAAGTCACCGCACCTGACTTCGCCACTTCGCATCCTGCCTTCGCCACTTCGCATCCTGATTTCGCCATTTCGCATCCTGACTTC